>VOPJ01008504.1:0-45866 GCA_014673585.1 Semibalanus balanoides
GATCACTCACAGTGTTGAAGCCAGGTATCGCCAGCCAGGGGACAGCGATCTTTCTGTCGGCACCTGCACATCGGACTCTGAGGGCGCCTTTGAAGGCATGCGGGAGGGCGATTTTTTTAGTTGTATCGGAGGTTACCTTCGGAGCTATGTGGGATGGGGCCTTCAGAGGTGCATCGGAGGGGCCATTGGAGGTATGTGGTAGCTGGGAGGGCGCCCTTCAGAAACTTATCCCTCGCTCTAGCAACATTTTTCGCTTGATGGCGCCCTAATTGCGTTGGTTTGCGCCCCTGGGATGGGCTAGTCTCCCCCCTGTGGATTTTTCTAAATACGCCAGTGCATGACGTCATTAAAACATGTTTTTTCCCAAACCACTTAACCATTTGCATTGCATTTTGAGATAAGGCGATACAATTGCATGAGATTCTGAATATTTTCGTCGATATTCAAGATACGATATGAAATGTAGTACCTATTCAGTTCAATTTGTTCATTCAATTCGATATTCAATTTGTACTCATTGTATTCAAGTGATTGAGAACATCCGGGAGGGGAGGCAGATTCAGCAGGCACGTATCTATGATTTCGTCCAGGGGGCGACTCAAAAGAGCTCCCCCCCCTCCTGAGCGTTGACAGGGCTCCCTTCCCAAGCGTTCAAAGGCCCAAACAAAACGGATAACCTACCAACTGAAAAGTCAAGGGACAGGGATGGATAATGCAGTAGATAGCCCACGCCCCACATATATACAGGCACGTAGCCAGGACTTTGCTCAGGGGGCCCGGGAGCACGTCGGGGAAAAATCATCATTTGCTCCCTCAGCCATATGCTGCTGGGACCGGGGGGGGGAGGACGCAGGTTTCGAGGTGTTTGACCCGTTTGACCGGGACGCAGGTTATGTTGAGGAGGGAGGCAAATCAAGGCTTCAGGACCTTCTGGGGAGCCCATGGTATCTCCCCCTTCCCCCTCCCAGTCCCGGATCTGTCCCTGCCTGTCTCAATGACAGTGTCTCATGACCCGAGCTTTTGCGGCAAATTGCGGTCGCTTGCAGGCCCTTATATGGTACTGGCCTTGCAGGCCCCGTGGTACTGGCCTCGGGGTTGGATCACGGCCGGCTCGGTCAATTCTGTCGCTTCCTGCGTCCAGCGGATAGCTGCATGAGTAGTGTCTGTTACCTAACGGGGAGGTAACGTTTTTAAGTACCATCTGGAACTGGAATTTTGCCTAAATGTCATATACGGTATATTTATGTTCCATCATTTGCGCTATTTTGATTCGACCGCTGATGTGTTGGAAATGGCGCTGACGTATCGTTTATTGATGTTGTGTTTATATTTGAATGGTTTCCTTGTCCTATGTCTCAGTTTTGTTTCGATTCTGCTTCAGCCTATTTGTGCTCTTTGCAGGATGTGTGTTCTTACTTCTTCTTGATCGGAATGAGGTTTGTTCTTGTTGCTACTCTGACCCTTGTAATCGGCTGACGTGTCTTTCACGGAAGGCTAATAAATGTCGAGAGTCAGTAAGCACAACCGTCACGTGCCCCGCCACTGCCAGATCAGAGGGGGCAAGTGGGCGAAGTCCCTCACCCCAAACCACCTGAAATCGGCTAAGAAATTACACATTTCTTGATTACAGGAGCGGAAATCTAAGCAATTTTTACTACAAAATAATTGTTTTTAAATCAGCAACCAATGCATAACCAAGCGAAATGCAACGAGTTTTCAAAACTGTGTAAGACTTTTGGGGGATCTGGACCCCCAAAACCATCTGTGCCCCGCGCCCCGCCCCATCCCCAACCACCGTTCTGGATGCACCAACGTCCCTGCCCCGCTCAAATGTGAGCAGAACACATGTTGGGTCACATGATCGCCGTGTTGGGGTCCTCGGTCGATAGGCACACTTAACGTTTATTCAAGGCCACTATCCACTATATATCCACATCCACTATCCATTCACTATCCATATCCACTATCCATTCATCCACTATTCCAGTATATCCACTATCCATTCACATGTATCATGCATAATGTGGGGTGTGCTAGATTCTCTTTTGCGATGGATATTTGCTCCGGCTCCTTATCCAGAACTTTCTGAAACAATGCCAGCTTTCCCTCGGAAAGCCAAAAACAACTTCACGTGACACGAGCCCTCAATGAAATGTAGGAACGTTTCTCACTATAAATTGTCCGTACCTATTAAACACTTACTTAACCGACTTCCGAGATTACACATTCGGATTCAGAATTGTTAAAGCAGCCAGTGCTGCTTAGGAGGGATGCCATGGGTGCTTAGGATGAATGTCATGGGTGCTTAGGAGGGATATGATGTCATGGAGTGCTTAGGAGGGATGCCATGGGTGCTTAGGATGAATGTCATGGGTGCTTAGGGTGCTTAGGAGGAATGTCATGGGTGCTTAGGAGGGATGCCATGGGTGCTTAGGAGGAATGTCATGGATGCTTAGGAGGGATACCATGAGTGCTTAGGAGGGATGCCATGGGTGCTTAGAAGGGATACCATGATTGCTTAGGGGGGATGTTATGGGTGCTTAGGAGGGATTTCATGGGTGCTAAGGAGGGATGGCATGGGTGCTTTTCATGTTATGGGTGGAATCATTGGTTCTACATTTGTTCTTTATCGAGTCCCTCAAATCTATCATTCAGCTGTTAATGCTGCTTAGGTAACAGTCATGAGGTGAAGGAGCTGAGGAATGTATCATTCATTATTCTAGCCAAGCTTAGCACTTCTGAGTTTTTGTGCAAGAGTAGGTAGATGACTCCTACTCATTGCAGGGCAATGTGAAGTATACTTTACATTTTGCGACGCATACGTAGCACGCATTATTTGTGTACGAACATCTAAAACCATGGACGTATAGGAACAGTGGAGGCCAGGGAGCAATGACAATAGGCATTGGCCGCTCACTTTTTGCCTTGGAAATTATTGCTAACTTCTTTTATTTTGCTAGGTGAGGAGATTTTTAAACAGCACAATGTAGATTGTAGAACAAAATTAAAAGCTTCCGGATTTGCACAGGAATCTTGCATACCTATAAATATAAAGATACCTAATGAGTTGTTCACTAACGTTCACTAACGTCCCTGATTGATCGTTTGTGTGTCAGATATGTTCTACTTCGAAGTTCGACATTGTGCTATATGTTTAACAGTATGTGGCCCAATGGCCATTTTATTTTAAATTAACTAGTGGCTACCTAGCTAATGATTACTATTGGCTAATGACAACTGACAAGACCTGGTAGGCTCGTGCCTCGTAGCCTCAATGCCTATACTGTAAGGTGCTGCCATCTGTGGTAAAGTAAAATAAAGTAAAGTGCTGCCACCTGTATTGCAGTGTAGTGGTGCCACAGTCTGGTTCTGGTGCTCGACATGAGCACCTTTCTTTACTTGAATGTCACCGTTTCCTTCACGAGGTTATAGTATTATACTAGTTATACGACCCGGTCCCGCGCTGGAGAGCTCCTTATCATGGGGACTAGCATGCCGCATGCTAGAAGTCGGATTGAATGGTATAGGTTTGGTGACGATTTGGCATATTGATTTGGAGCTCGTAGCAAATTGGTCAGAATTTCTTTTGACTATTTCTGGCAAGTTGTTTGTTAGTTGTTACAGTTCGGTACACATGTATACATTTATTATCATCATATGTACTATTGAGCGCTGACTGCCACCAGCATCGTGATTTACTATCCGAAAAATAGGTAGGTAGTAGAGATGCAATTTTCAGGACCACGGAGCCGGCGCTGGGCCCAAATTCAGGCCCGGCGTGCCTAAAGCTGGTGTTCTAGCTCAGGCTTGCCGGGCCCATTGCCGGGCTCAGCGGAGGTTATCCAATTTCTCATTTTTAAAAATGCTTCATAAATATTATAAATATTGGTCCAAAGTCAGAACATACCTAGAGTTAAAAGAGCATGATAAAAACACTTTACTACAACAGTAAAAACACTATCATAACTAATGTTTACAGTATTAAAAACATAAAAGTGATAAACTAGTACGACAGAGTGGACGGACCAGACCAGTGAAAACGTTTATAAATCAAACTACATGGTGATATATGATCAATTCGTCAGCTAAACAGAAACTACAGCAGTTGCTGAGTTGCAGTCAAAACAGATAGTACAACTACCTGAATCATATTCCACTGTCATGACTAGTAACTAGGTGGGGAAGAGCATAACAAGTTTCTATGTTAGTCATTGCCCCGGGTCACCCCAAACCATTTTACCATTTTCTGTAGCGATGGAGCTCACTTAAGCTACCAAATTGTGTCGCTACTCTTGGAATCTCATCGTTCATTAATAATTTAAATGATGATTTGTATATTACAAAATTAGTCAGTTTCAATATAACTGCATACAAGGCAAGTGACATGTAAGGAAGGGATCAAGTGGGTCATACTGGCCATACATCCACAAATTTAAAAGTTTGAAAACTAGGAAAACACTGTCATACACAAGAAACATAAAAATTTGGCAAAAAAATCTTAAGCTGCTTATGCCTAAAACTTATCCAGAATGCAAATCTCTGCCTTGTTTTACTTCAACTTCATCACAAAAGTTCCAAAAATTATTTGTACAAGCAAAGCCCTTCGCCGCTGCCTTGACGAGCGACCTACACAATGACTATATTAATCCCACCACCGAAATGTGTAGGTTCATCAGCAAATTGTTTTTAATCTATCAACCTAAAATGACCGATTTATTCATTGGACTGCCAGGTAAACATCATATTCTGGGTCAAACTTGTACCAACATCTAACCTTAAACTTACCTTGACACAGCTCAAAATGTTTTTTAAGAAGTTCCACCCGCTCGAAATCCTCAAGATTTGTGAGTTGTGGCCGATTTGGTAATTTTAAATAATTTATGGGGCTAAAGATAGTCGTTCGGAACGTCCTTCATTTGCGCCGTTAGTTGGCTCAACTAATGCGTAATTGCGCATAGGCCAAGGTTGTATGAATCTTTAGGCCAATGCAGCCCTGGTTAAGGTCATAAACAAAGTTACTGTCAAGGCCTATACACTTTCCTTGGTTACTAGGTGTCATAAATTGAATCAAGTCAATGCAAATACAAGCAGGGGCGGATTCCAGCCGCTCGGTTTGGGGGGCCAACTTTTATTTGCAAAAAGGTACCCCCATTTTTCTCGCGGATTTGGGCTTCTCACCTTATTTGGCATTCGAGATAATAAAAATGTGGGGAAATCACCACATTTTTTGGGGAAAAACACTTTTTCGAAGAAAAAAAAAAAACACTTTTTCGGGAAAAAAATACATTTTTTTCGGAAAAAACACATTTTTTTCGAAAAACCAAAAACTTTTTTTGGTTAAATTAAAAGGTAAAAAATTGGGAAAAATCACATTTTAAACAGACACACAAACATTTCACATTAAATCACATTAAAACACAGAAAACACCACTTTCCGTAGCACATACACACCTTAAGTAATAAATCACTTTATTTCATAACAACTGCGCGGGCGTCCCGATAAAGTATTGAGGGGGTCGGCTGAAATGACGAAAAACATGCAATATCATCCAGCCCAGACAAAGGGCTGTTCACTGCCACGATATCGTTGCTAAAAAGTGTTTTTAACAGTTGCGTAACTGATGTTCATGACAGACTGAGTGCACTAAGCAACCGGCCCTCTACAAAATGTCGTTTTTTAGGGCACTTCATCTCCAAAGGGCCCCTGGGAATCAGGTCGGACCCCCATGGCCCAGATCCTGGCTTACGCTCGCCCCTGGAGACATATTGCCGCCCTCGGAAAAACATTTAGCCGCCCCAAAAAATGCATTATGCCGCCCTTGGTAGGCCATCATGCGCCATCGAAAAGTATTTTGCGTCATCAGAAGACGTCTTGCCGCTCATAAACACCTTGCCGCCCTCGGAGGTATTGTTCGCCCTTAGAGCGATTTATGCAAACCCTTAGAAGGACCACCATGTCGCCCTTGGAAGGACATCTTGCCGGCCTCAGAGCATCTTGCACCAGTTGTAACTGTTTTCAAGGGGCAGCCACATTTTGAAGTGGGCACCCATGAGCATGGATCAGTGGCGTTGCCAGAAATAACAAAGGACCAAGTAAGTGTCTGAGAGCTGCCACCGATCGACTGAGCGTCACCAATATTGGCGAAAATTGGCGGGGGCGCCTCTCTTCCCACGCAATGCCGTCGGGCCTTTCAACATTTTGTTGGGGCGCCATCGAATAGCCGGAGGACGCCGTCATGGTCCGAGAGCAAGGAGCAGTCACGGAGGGGCGCCGGGCGTGGTCATGGTCAGTAATCTTGCGTGTATCTGTCTAATCAGTAAAGCGTGGTATCTGTGGTCAGTATCACCGCGCCAGGAGAGCTCTTGCCAGGACACTAAATGTACCTAATTCCGCTTTCCTATTTCAAAATTTGTATAGCAATTGCAAATTTATGTCATGCGCGAAGCGGCGCGAAAATTTTTCAGTTTTTGACTGTTGAAAAGCTGGATTTTTACTGCGCAAAGGCAATTTTTACGATAAATTTTTTCAATTTGTTCCGACCTTTTGGGGGGCCAATGCACAGTCTCAGGCTCTTTGGGGGCCATGGCCCGTCTTGGGCCCCCCTGGATCCGCCCCTGAATTACAAAGTACAACGGAAGTGCTGGTGCATAGAAGTTGAAGTTCTTGTTCTCTGAAGCGAGTGCGCTGGCTTGGATACTCAATTTGAACAGGTTGGAATTGCTTTATTTTGTCATTCAATTATATGGCTGTCACTCTCAAATGTTTAATACTTTTGCCATAACCACTAATGTCCGGAACGCATCACATGCACATACGTTTTCCCCCCATTATCTCCGAATATATCTTTTATTTACTAGTCCATTGCGAACTGATCAAATAGGTATAAGGTAGTAACTAGAAGGTACAGCCTGTTAGCAGTTAGCACACCCTTAAACCCCAATAAACAAAAAAATATGTAAGCTGATGTCTGGACTTGCATGATCATATCATTTTTGTATAGTGTGAACCATTCATATTAGCAATCAAAGATGAAAGAAGTCGAACTTGCCTTGACGTGTTTCACTCACTCTTAGTCTGTTGTTGATTATTGATCTTCCAAGTTCTGACTTTGGATAATTTATTTTTCTGTATTAGTGCTGCTGTTTGACCCTTATTTGTTGGAATATATTTATTGAGTCCATTCATTGCATCATATATTGGTGATGATATTGGTCTTCCACTCGTCTTAGCTTAATTTTCATGTTAAAGTAATGCAATGTGCGAAACTATAAATATTCCTGTTATAATATTTTAAGTGTAGAATGAGCTTCATGAGATTTCTGCGTGCCGGGCCTGGTGGGTTCTTCCGCAGTGGCCGGGCTTGATGCCGGTCCCAACTCATGTAGTGGCGAGGCCGGTTCCTCTTTTTTGGGAAATTTTTGCATCTCTAGTAGGTAGGTATGTATATGAAAAACTACCTTAATTTAAATATTTTTAATCATACCAAGATGTGCAAACAGGAATAGGGGTTACTGGCTCCACATACTAAAAACAATCCCACGACCTTAAATTAACATGTTCACGTCACTTTGCTGCGTCAAATCGGTGGCCATCGCCATGATGAAGCCATCGTATTCGATTCGTTGATACGGTGAACTGAATGAATAGTATGTTTAGCTTCTTATTATTGACAAGGCCCGCCGCCTATATGCAGGAACGTGGGAACGGTGGTGGGGGGGGGGGGCAGTGGGGGCGACTCTCCCCTCAACTTCGGACCAGGGGGACGACGCCCCCCCCCCCACACACCCAACTTTGGAGCTAGGTGTCGGCCCTTCCCCGTCTTTTACCATGATCTTTTAACACTTAATTAGATCAACGGCACCGTCTACGGAAATTTGCCTATGTTTTGTAGAACAAATGTGCAGTTTCAAGGCGAAATTTCAAATAAAATACAATTTAACTGCATTGAATGTGAAGCTGGCTTTGCACCTTTCCATCTGTATAGTGGCACTTCACATTTGACTATCGTAGCATAAAAACACTGCTAAATACAGCGCACACCTGTCAAAAAGAATATGTTTCTTCGTCGCAGCGTTGATAAAGCTATTTCATGGTCACAATGTTGTATTGGTTTTCGGAGGTAAATGCTACCATCCATGAATTATTGCAAGGCGCCACAGAGTAAATACCATTAAGTATTTTTGGCATGGCATGGCATGTATCGGTGTTTCATCCGTTTTTAAGCAAAAAGCATAACTACAGATGTATGCAGTCGGCTCTGCTCCCCTGACCCTGACGTTCAGCAGAGAGTGAGACGGCTAGGGGTCGAAAAAAGGAAAAGTAGTCCCCAGCCAATTTCTGGATCAAGGCGGTCGCCGGCGACGCATCTACCACAGATGGCGATATATCGGGGTTATATGCATGGCGATAGGTATATCGGGAGAATGGGTGGCGATATATTGCGACAAGTCCTGTTGGTGGTATAACGATTGACGGATGACGATCACAGAGATATATCGCTTATTTTAGCTATCATTTTGGCTACCTCAGGTCAGCCAAAAAGGTTCGTTCCCAAAGCTTGAAAATAGTTCCCACGCCCCTGCCTTTATTTCTGGGTTTTATCGGACAAAGCCGTAAAAATTACGTTTCGCTTCGCGGCACTAAATGAGTAAGTACCTTCCTACTATACCATGAAAATCCACATTAAAATGCTGCGTAGGCTTAAGTACAAGCATAAAACTAAGGAACATTTTCCCGTTATTTCAGCCGACCCCCACTTAAAAATATCGGCGACGTCCCTGGGTACAGCTGACAATTGACATAGCTTTGCTCAGTGTAAGGCAATGTCGGAACAAAACAAAACAGCAAGCTGACATTTGTATACATCCCAAAAGGTCTAAAAGCTTAACAATAGAAATATTGATCTTTCAAAATAAAGTGGCCCGAATCCGGAAAGAAATTCGAAATTGGGGTCAGGTAAGGTTTGCCAAAAATAATTTCCCCCAAAAAAACACACACACAAAAAGACGGCTGGATCCGCCCTTGCATACATACAACAATCATTTAACCTGTCATTCACAGTTCATCGTAATCATCCACGCCGTCGCAATCATCACCAAATTTTGCCAGATCTGACTTAACTTCGCTGAACTGAACGGACTGCAACTATAGCCTAACGTCACCTGAGTTGACACTTGACACGTCCCGGTTGTCCTGATTGACTCGCCCCGTCAATCGTCATCCACTGCAGAGTTAACTCCTCCAGTGGAACAAACTCAACTAGTTGAATCATCTCACCCAGTGAAATAAACTTATGCTGTAGAATAAACTCATCCATTGGAATAAGCTCATCCAGTGGAGTAAACTCACCCATGCTCGTACAGTGGAATCAACTCGTCCATTACAATGACTCCCTCCGAGTATAGCAGTCACATAGTGTAACATGGTCACCCCACAGTATAGAAGACTCGCCTATCGGGGCTGATTCGCCGCAGCGTCATAGTTCGGGCCTTTACCTCCCTAGCAACATGTATCTTATAAGATAATGCTGCAGGCAAGTTTATGTGCGGAAATACCGTGCTTTGCATTATCGTGTCGTGAACAGTGTGGATCGTGTCGTCACATTCCACGCTGTTCAGTTCAGTATTCAATCTGTTGTCCAGGTGAACTGAAGAAGGCACCTCCGTTTTATTTCAGTGCTACTCAACAGTCAACACCCGAACATACCTTTCCCGTCCCTACGGAGGGTGTCTCTCACGGGTGGAGTTTCCTATTCAAATGGTTGGGTCACTGCCCCACCAACTTTCCGGTTTTCCCGCACCATCTATTGATCGATTTTTTAACATTTCCTGGCGTTAAAATTACCATTTTACACTACAACCATGCAAAACAACCAGGCAACATGACATTTCGCCCCACCGACTTTTTCTGAAAAGCTCCACCCATGGTGTCTGCTCTTCACTTCCCCGTCCCTACAGAGGCCATCTGTTCTTCACTCCAGCGGTGCTCAACACTCTGACAGTGTGTTCCCGTTTCCTTGCAGAAGCCGGCGTCGCGTCAGCATCACACAAACAGCAGATCGCGGCAGCCAGCATCATGTCACTGCCACACAAACAGCACATCGCTCACGGCAACGAGCTCATTCGCTGACGAGATCGAACGTTAACGGCCCGTTAATCCCGGATTAGGTCGCTAATTTGGCGTGGCGTGTGCCCGGCCGCGGGATTAATCGGTTGTATTCGCTGGTTATGGAGACGGACGGCGGTGTCGGAAACAGGAGGCGGCGAGATGGGAGAGATGGGCACGGGAGGGGGATGGGACGGGGATGAGGGGGGGACACACAGGCTCGACGCAGAGGCACGGGAGGGAAATACTCTCATCTGAGGCAAGAGTGAAGTGCGTGCCCACAAGCCCATTTCAAGTAATGGACCCATTTGAAGTTCATTTTGAAGAAAAACGCTTCCCTGCCTTTAACTCTATTCCCTGAAGGCGGCCAGAATTACGTTCACCCGCAGGGAAGCAGATTCTGTCCCCCCCCCCCGGAGATATCGAGAACTGCTCTTCCGATTTTGATGGGATAAACACCTTACGATGCAGTTATGAAAAGATCTTTCTTTTTTACCAGATATATATTTTTTGAAAAATTATGCCAGGGGGAGCAAAAGTACGACAATTTTAGGTGTTCTATGAAAAGGCATCGCGGTCATGTGGCTCGATCGATTCTAATACAACAACATTATTTGAGTTTGAAATGTACTTGTTTTCAATATATCAAAAGACAAGTGTCAATTTTTTTAAAAAATCATATGTGTATTCAGGAGATATCAATTGGGGGATTTTATAACAAATATGTGCTGTTTCTGATTGTTTGGGACGATATGAAGTCACATGTGGCCACCAACTGCTGTAATTTGCTAAATGTAATGTATTGCGCATAGGTAGATCCAGGTAAAAAACGTGAACAGTAAATAACGTACCATGCGCGTAACGTTTTTTATCATCTTGCTAACTTGAAGGTGAACCTAATTTGAGGAAGAGTTTCGCCTCCCATTTTGTGCACCGGAGTGTGTCTCTGCCAAAAATATGTAAAATGTCAGTACGTATGATGCATATTGCAGTAAATGCTTCTTGAGCGCATGTATTGCAGCGCAAACTACAAAAGGAAGGTATGCGCCACACGGCCACATTCGTATCACCCCTTCACAGGAGCCTGGCACCACCTTTGCCGGTCTGATCTTTTTTAATCGGACAGCACGTGTAAATCAGTTATGAATTTAGGCCTTGCAAGATCTAGGTCTAGTAGTTTTAGGAGAAGCAGCGAAAAACACAGGGGCAGGGCGGATCCAGGGGGGCAAAGGGCCATGCCGCCCCAACACCAAATCGGCGCAAATTTGACACTTTCCTGAGTTTGTCGTAAACTAAGCAACTTTTACTAGAGAAGTTGTTTTAAATCAGTTATCGATACATAAGCAAGCGAAATCGATGAGTTTTCAGAATTATGTGGGATAATTTTTGGGATTTGCCCCCCCCCCAAAAAAAAAATGTCAAAATCACACTTTCTGGATCCGCCAGTGACCGGGGGTGGGCAGAATCTGTCCCCAGAGTGACCGGGATCGCCGCATCGAGCGCGTGTCGTTGGTGAATCTAAACCTCCATTCAAAGCAAATAGGTGGACCTATTATGCGTTACCTTCGAAATCGAAAATGCAGACTCAGGAAATGAGAGTACCTTATCAAGCCGTTTTCATGGAAACAGCAACTTAATTCGATATGTAACCGCTAGCTAGTGCAGTCTTTCGTCTGTTAACAATTTGGCACGTCTTATGTAACTCAAAGCAAGGCTTTTAAGTGTTATTTCATTGGGACAGGACGTCTTAAATCGCCCGCTCAGTTGCCAGCCCAATAACAGCGTTGTACTGGTTCATTAAAGTTTGCTTAGTTGCTGGGACAGCAAAATAAGTTGCTATTTGTACGATTTCGTAAATCTGATCGAACTAGGATGCGGGAGATATTTTGATTACGACTGTTCAGTGTTCAGCATATAGTATGTGAGCTCGCAACAGAATCAACTGTTTGATTTACTTTGCACTCAAGGGCGTCACCACCTTCCTAAAGTGTGGGGGAGGGGACGGAAGCACTTTGCAGTCAATTCTTTCCATGCAACGCCCATAGGCGTTATGTTAAAATCCGAAAATGTTAGGGGAACAGGTGTCCCTTGGGGGACGCGTCCCCCGCTTTCGTCACCCATGTTTGCACTGCACTGGTCGAAATCATAGTTCGGGGGTTACTACTTACTATCCTCCGCTCCATTGTTCGTCACGACTCACGGCTCATGGCTGTACTCAATAATAGCCATCCGTTAGCATAAATGTATGCTAATTCTAATGTCTGCAGTATTGACAACACCATTTAGCACCATATATGACAACTAATGATCGCTGCCACCTGTGGGGGACGCGGCGTTTTGCAGCAGATTAGATACGCGTGGCTGCCACTGCGGGGAGTAACGCAGCGACTGACCCCCGCCGTGCCCCGGGGGCGCGCGGGGTCAGCGCCGGGGGCAGTCTCATCGACAGCGCCCGCACCTGTCCTTAGCCGACGCGCGCTGCACCTGTATAATTGTTTCCCGATGGCACCACACGCCCCCCTCCGCCGAGCTGGTCGCCCGCTGCCTGCGAATACTAATGACTGACCAGTCCGGGCACTGTTTGGCAGAAACGCTCAATTAGTGCATAGAGGGGCGCCATACGGTAATGACCGGCTAATACGCCTCTTTGAGAGCGACACTGTCAATTATGGCGCTGCCTTGTTGCTGACGCCGCACGGAAGCGAACACGATCCACAGTTTAACGCACATTTTTAGACAGGTTGTAAGTGCTTATTAATTCACCTCTTCCCTGACTCTGGACTATGTTTTGGCGCATCGGCGAGCGATAAAACTCATTAATTCCCCTAATCCCTGACGCTGAACTATTTTTGGCACCCCCCGTGCTTTATGATGGTTACATTATACATGTGCTTTTGGGGCATTACAGCAACAAATGCTTTTGGGGCGGGTCGAATGTGAGCGATATGAGAATGAGAAGGGGCACAGAACACAATTAAAAGCAAATTAAAATTATTTGTACAGCTTTAAGACACACAAAAATGCGCATTATGATTCCAGGTGGTGCTTTAACCCTGTTCCCTGCGGACGGCCAGAATAACGTTAACCTGCGGAGGGCAGATTCTGCCCCCCCCCCCCCAGAGATATCGAGAACCACTCGGCCGATTTCGATGCTACGATTATCATTCGATTCGTCATGACAATATTTTCTGGACCCGGCTTTCTGGACCTTTTTTTATTGTGGTGAGTGCTAGGGGCAAAAAATACGAAAATTGTTGATGTTTTCTTAAGGGCTATTGTGACCATGTGATTGAACTGATTTTCATGACCAAAACGTTTTTGAGCCTCCAATGTACTGGTCTGCAATACATGAAAAAGAAAAGTACCCGAATGGAAAATCATATGCTTATTCAGGGGGATGACAAATGATGGGATTTTCTATTAAAATATGCGCTATTCATGATTGTTTGGAACGATATGAACGTCACATGTGGACGTGTTTGCAATAATGTATTTAATGTAATATATTGCGCAGAGGCGGATCTAGTTAAACATCGTGGTGGGCACCATGTGCGAAACACCTTTTATCATCTTACTAATTTTAAGTTGGATCTATTTTGATGGAGGGTTTCACCTCCTATTATATGTAGGCATCTTAGTGCACTTCGGCCCCAAAATATGTACAATCCAAGCATTTATGATGCGTGTTGCAGTGACATCGCTTCTGACGCATTTATTGCAACACAACTATGAAGGAAGAATGCACTACACAACCGCAATCGTAACGCCCTCCCAAAAACATGAGCCTGGAGCCGCCTCTGCTGAACCGATTTTTTTCATAAACTTGACACAACATGTGTAATTAAATTCTAGGAAAGTCATGAGGTTTCAAGATGCTAGGCTTAGCAGTTTAGAAGCAGCAAGCAACAAACCACGGGAGGGGCAGAATCTGCCCCACGCAGAGAATATGGTGTTAAGATGCTGTACGAAAAACATTTCATCCCAACTGCTCGCAGCATATAAGCCAATGAGATAAGTGGAACAGAATACCTTCAACGCCGACCTGAGGCCGAGACCCGGTCACCGAGCTCACGACTATACCTAGCCCTCAGACATAGAGTGACCTCTGACCGACCACTCTACCTAGCAGGAGCTCAAGCTGGTGTGAGCTCTCGGCTGACGGTAGCGTCTCGGCTGGTTGACGCTCTCGTCTGGTGAGCCTCGGCTGTGTGAGCTTAGCAGGTGAGTCTCGCATCTGGTGACGTTCTCGGCTGGTGAGCTTCNCTCAGTGCGCCTCTGCCTCAAAGTATGTATAATCTAAGTATGCATGATGTATTGTATATAGCAGTGACGTCGTTTCTGACGCATTTATTGCACCGCAAACTACGAAGGAAGTATGTGCCGCACAACTGCATTCTTAACGCCCTCCCAAAAACATGAGCCTGAAGCCGCCTCTGTGAGCCTATTTTTTTTCTTCAAAATTTTGGCTCAACACGCGTAATTCAATTATATGAAAAGCTCAAATGTTTCAAGCCGCTAGGTCTAACGGTTTAGAAGCGGCAGGCGAAAAACTGCGGGGGCAGAATCTACCCCGCAGGGAATAAGGTTAATCGCCAAAATTCTTCAATTTGTCTTTTGCATTTATTGGCGCTAAATCAGAAAACGTTCCATAGTGCAGTGGCTGTATTGTTGACAGGTGTGCTGATTGAGGTTCTCGGTGACTGTTGACAGGCGTGCTAAGTGAGGCTCTCGGTGACTGTTGACAGGCGTGCTGAGTGAGTTTCTCTGTGACAGTTGACAGGCGTGCTGAGTGAGGTTCTCGGTGACTGTTGACAGGCGTGCTAAGTGAGGTTCTCTGTGACTGTTGACAGGCGTGCTGAGTGAGTTTCTATGTGACTGTTGACAGGCGTGCTGAGTGAGTTTCTATGTGACTTGACAGGCGTGCTGAATGAGGTTCTCGGTGACTGTTGACAGGCGTGCTGAGTGAGGTTCTCGGCGGGGAGACGATTCTCCGGCAACTGGGCAGCTCTGTGAACCTGGTGTCCAGCCTGCAGTCGCTCAGGATCGACATCTCCGAGAGCAGCAGCGGCACCAAGCTCCGGCGAGGTGAGCTCACAATCAAACGACCAGCCGGTTCGCCCAACGTCCCTCCGATCTATCTCATACAGACAGCACGGTTTTGTTTTCCTCTCAGACTCGTCATGCTGGTAAGAAAGTTGTATTTTTTGCCTCTCATTGTTCATGGAGTGGTATTTACATTCGAGATGCTGGGGCGTATTTGTCACATGCGCGTGCACGTAATTTATGTTATTTTCAGCTCCTGGCACCAGACTTGTGATTGATTCAAATTTGAATGAATGATTCAATCATGATTCACCGACAACCATGAATGATTCAATCATGATTCACCGGCAACCATGAATGATTCAATCATGATTCAATCACTCAACATTACCACTGGTGAATGATTCACAATGATTCACAGGCTTACGTGAATCAATCATTAATTATTCATTCAATGAATGATTCAGGAATGATTCAATCAAAATTATTAGCGATGTGTAAGTGCAAATAGCAGTGCATATATTCGGAATAAAGTGTCTAACGCCGCGCCGGGCCGTGCTCGCGCACGTTCCTCGGGCGGGGGGGGGGTGTTTAGACACCCCCCTTTCTAACTCGGCTCCAGTGGGACCTAGACATAAACCAAAAATCCATTCGAGAGCCTCGTCAAAGAGGGATTTGGAAACTATTTTGTTGAGGAAATTTTCTCAGGTCAATATTAGAGTCACCAGAGGTTCATCAAAGGTCAAATTTTCTCAAATTTTGCAGATTTAGGACATATCTTCCACGAATCCCAATTCGGAAAACTATGATAGCCTAGGAGTATCATAGTAAAGAGCCCTTAGAATAGTATTTTAAATTGCAATCAGCATGTTCTGTCCTCAGATTTATCTCACGGTCACTAGTTTGGGATCCAAGGTCATCATGTCAAAATGCAGTTTTTTGCGTAAAATATGTTTTCCTGAATAGTTATCTAAAAATGACACAATCAATTCAACACTATCGTGTTCCTCTTCGTCAAGACGCTGTTGAAACATATACATGAATGACCTCGTAGGTAACTTCAAAATTTGACCCAGGTCAAAGGTCATTTGGTGACCCATAGGTCATGTTGCATATGGGGCGACGCGGACAGCGATACAATACAGTGGTTGTAATCGCTCGTCCTCTATCTTATATATCAGAAGTTATTAGCAAATCATTGTGAGACCTCGTGCCTCAATGACCTTGTATAGGTCTTTGTAGAAGCAATCGCACCTAGGTCTTTCAGAATGAGCTAAAAAAACCATGAATCTGAAAAAATCAGCCTGATCCAGATGCCATACTTTCAGAATTAAGGAAGCATCTGTTTTATTTTCCCATTCACTTATACTTTGGGAGGTCAGGAAATTTGATCTGCTTAGGTCACCATGCCCGATATGAAAATCCGAGATATTACAACTTTAGATAGTCTCTCTTATGAACCCTGTAGTCGACAAATCGGCTAAAAATGTGGGTTGGTGGAACCACATTTTCGATGGGGTCACATGAACTAGCTGGTGACGTGACCTGACATGAATCTTGTAAAATTTTTTGAAGTGGACAAAAGAGATTGAACAGCTACTGAAAATTTGGGGCGCTAACGCGCCGCCGTTTTCCGCGATTCCAGGAAAAACCTGAGGGGGGGTGTCTAAAACACCTCCCCGGCCGGCGCGGGTTAAAGGAGTCACTTCACATGGGGTTTTGAGTTTAAGAATAGCCAAGTGTTGGCCGCATGCTCGAAGAATGACTTGTGACGCTTTCACATTTTCAATGAACTCGTTAATTAATGTAATTTCAGTCCTAAAAGTGGACCGGGATACCCGGTAACTCATCCTGATTGCTGATTTTGGCCTGAGTTTGAACGTATGTTATGACGGCAACGATGACGTAAGACTTGGGGCAAAGTGTAATGGTGGAGACAGACCATACTGTTTCAGTACCCATTCATTTTATTGCAAGATGAAAATTTTTCGGTAATTGTTATGCATAGTGATATTTGATGTTTAAATTTTTCTAATAAAATTTTTCTAATGCAAACGTTCTGTAGCGTATGTGTAGCGTCAGCGCGGGCCTGAACGTTCAGGCTCGCCGTACGAATTGTTGATCTGTCCACTCTCACCGAACCCACCTCTGTACAGTACGCGCGTGCCGCTGTTTGATTGGCGCCCGCGGCGCAGCCGCCCGCTGAGTGATAGAGCCGCGCCGGAAGACCGGTACGCCAGTGACCGTGTAGACCCGGTGCCTATGTGGACACATAATCCAGACGGGGCCCCAGGACGGCAGCTGACGATGGTTGGCGGACACCAGGGGGCTACGTCCGTGTTTTGCATTGGTCAACTCCGAATCGCTCAGTACAGGGCTGTGACGTAATCGGTGCCTCGCATCTGATTGGCTCTCGCAGTGATTGCCATTAGAGGTGCCACTTTTCTCCATACTTGCCTACCAGATGTGGGTAGTTTTATTAGCAAAGTAATCTTGGGCAGTTGCTAACCACGTGGGTAGTAGTGGGTGGCACAAACGATCATTTGGATGAAGTTGGTAGTTGGCGGATAGCAGAATTTTCATAAATGAAAGAAATAACAAAACTGCGGGTCGGGTGGGTAGCCACAAGCCGGAAAAGCGACACCTCTAGTTGCCATGTGTCATGCTGATGGAGCTCTCGCAAGGCGGTGGCTTTGCCTTTTTTGCTGAGGTGAGGGCAGTGGCGGCGGAAGAGAGGGCAGGAGGGGCAGTTGGCGTTGCCCCCCCCCCACACTTAGCCGATGGGCGTTTTGTGTTAGGCAGGGGCTGCTGGCCTGAGAGGGAGCGCTCTGGACGCCCATAAGAAAGGGCGGTCTGGCCACTTGAGAGGGAGCGCTCTGGCCGCTAGAGAGGGAGCTCTGACCTATAGAGAGGGGGCTCTGGCCTCCAAAAGGGTCGCTCTGGCCGTCAGAGAGAGAGAGAGAGAGAGAGAGAAGGGGGGGGGGGCTCTGGCGGCTGGCCGCCAAAAAGGGTGCTCTGGCAGTCAAAGGGCGCGTTCTGGCAGTCAGAGGGCGCACTCTGGCCGCCAGAGGGGGTGCTCTGGCCGTCAGAGGGGGCGCTCTGGCCGTCAGAGGGGGCGCTCTGCCGCCTAAGGGAGCGCTCTGGCCGCCTGAGGCACGGCGCTCTGGCCACTTGAGAGGGCGCCCTGGCCACCGTATTCATAGCCTGGCGCATGCAGGAGGTGGGGGTCAAATGTGTCAGCCGACCTCCCCCGAAGTTTATGAGGGGCCTGCATGAAAATAACCCGTATTCTGGCCCATCCTAGCAGGGGCCCACGGCCTTGGTAAGCCTGATCGAGGCAGGGGCTCAGTGCAGGCAACAACGTGGCATAGGGCCTGGGATCAGGACGAGGGCCCGCGGGCCCTCATGAACATGCAAGGACCGCGGTCCTTGCATGTTCTTGATAATGGCCTCTTTCTGGTCGGGATCTGGTCTTGGTTAGGTCCGATCGAGACAGGGACCCGGTGCTAGCAAAGACGTGATATGGGGACCAGTCAGGACGAGGGCCCGGTCACAACAGGGCCCGGTCCTTGGAAATATTGATACTGACCCCCGTTCTTGGTCAGGTTCGATCGAGGCAGGGGCCCAGTGCTAACAAGGGTGTGTTATGGTGCTCGCCGCCCGGTCAGGACGATAGCCTGGTCTCAACGGGGTCCGTTCCTTGCAGTTTCTTGATAGGGACGGGCTAGTTTCTGGCAGGGGCCCGGTTTTGGTCAGGTCCGATCGAGGCAGGGTCCCGGTGCTGGCAAAGGCGTGATATGGGGCCCGCTCACGAAGAGGTCGTCGGTCACAACAGGGCCCGCTCCTTTAATTTTGTATAAGGGACCATTACTGGTAGGGGCCAAATCAAGGCAGCTGGCCTAGCGGCGGATGAAGGTTTAGACGGCTTGATGCCAGCTTGTGAGTCGCAATTCAATATATTAGACGGTTACGTCGATAAGTGTTTGGCAAGTAACCTTTTCAAACTAGTTTTGATGTAGGTGAAGTATCAGGAAACCGGTGTAACCGTCTACAGCGCCTGCAAGATATTGTGAGGCGCGATGGAGAGTGTAGGCACCAGTGATGTCACGCTAATGTTAAAGGGAATAGTTCACCTTGAAAAAAAGAAAGAGAAAAGGCTCAGAAATGATGAAGAGAAGCAAGAAATTAAGTATCATATTACTAGTAGTCAAGAAACTATATTTACGCGGAAAAAGCAAATAAAATGTAATTAAATTTGTGATATTATATTTTTACCTCAAAGTAATGCGAAAGTCAGCTGGCTGAGAAAGTCAGCAACGTCATCGGATTTAGTGAGGGATCCGTGTCGTATACATGGTGGTCCTTGCCCAGTAATTGTAATGATGCGGAAATACAGCTTTGAAAACCATCGCAGTACTTGCTTTTAGTAGTATTCGTCATTATTAGAATTTCACTATGAAAGTATAGCGTCGCCACTCATCGTCATGTCCGTGCTCTGGGGCGTCCGTCTGGATTAATGTGTCACAAGGTCATGCACGGTCTACACGTCACTGGCTGTACCGGTCTCGCCGGTCGGCTCCTATCACTCAACGGGCGGCTTGCGCCGCGGGCGGCATCAAACGCGGCACGCGCGTACCTACTGGTACGATGGTGGGGCTTCGGTGAGTGGGACAGATCAACAATTTTTACGCGAGCCTGAACGTTCATGGCAGCGCTGAACCTGCGCATACGCTACAGAAATTTTTGTAGAAATGTTTTATAAGAAGATTTAAACATAAATCACTATGCATAGCAATTACCTGCAAAGTTCTTCTTGCAATAAAAATAATGAGGTACTGAAACGTATGGTTTTGTCCAGCTTACGACTTTCCCAAGTCTTACGTATCTTGTGGTCATAATCATACGTCAACTCCAAAAATCCACCAATCAGCGATTGGAGTTACCGGATATACCGGTCCCGACTTTTAGGATGGAATATTAATAATTAAAGGTTTTTGGAAAATGTTGAATAGCGTCCAAAGTATTTTCGAGAATGCGCCACAACTTGGCTATCTCAACTCAAAACCCTATGTTAAAGGTGAACTATTCCCTTTAAGCGAAAATGCCACTTAAATCTCCGGACGGCTCTACCTCTCTTATACGGCCTTGGGCGGACACTACTCTTTCATAGTGAAATATAATAGTGACGAATACCTACTTAAAGAAAGTACTGTGATGGTTGTCAAAGCGTTGTGTTTTCCGGCATCTTCAACAAGTACTTGGGCAAGTACCACCATGTATACGACACGATCCTCACTAAATCGGATGATTTGGCGTGCGCTTCTAGCCAGCCTGATTTCGCATTATCTGAGGAAGAAGCTTTTCAAGGTGATTTGTTCTTTAACGGACACAATAAGGTGCTGAAAGTGATCTTGAAATGTGTTACTCATTTGGATTTCCTATTATTTAGACTGGCTATCGTTTGTGTATTTTCTGTGTCCAAAAAATATGATTCATTGTGCTCTGAATGATTCAATCCTGATTCATTGAATAAATAATGAGGAGTGAATCGATTAATTAATGTATTCACGGTACATAAAAATTTTAATAAAAGAAACTGGTAATAACTGACTGTTTACCTCAGCTGGGTTGTAACCGCTGGCGGGTTGGTGGTGTGTCACTTCAGTCTGATGCCTCGGACGTTTTTATCTGAGGGGACGTATAATCATGAATTGTCGACCACCTTGAAGCAATCGTCATCGTCGTGCTGGATTGCCCCTCCGCAAGGCGGCGGGCCTGCGGAGCCGGGTTCCGCGTGGCGGCGGGTGGAGCTCGACTGCTCATGTGGCGCAACGCGTGGGAGGGATCCAGGCAGCCGAAAGCTTCGTCCAACGCGCCGCAGCTGAAGCGGCCACGCAGGCGTGGTCAACTTCACGTGTGGTGCAGATCGTGGCACTCAAGGTGGGCAGTCGGGGGAGGTATGGAGGTGGGTGAAGCGAGAGTGCCTCTGGATGAGTTGTGATGAAATGCGGGAGGGTGGTTGTAGAAGTAGATTGGTCGATGGAGGGACATTTGAGGTGACGGGGAGGCTGGGTTGTTTAGAAGTAGTTGGTGCGATGGGAGGGGAGTTGAGTGAAAGGGAGGCTGGTTGTAGAAGTAGGGTTGGTGGATGGAGGGTGAAGTTGGGTGAAGGGGAGGGCTGGGTTGTAGAAGTAGGAAGTAGGTTGGTGGATGGAGGGAAGTTGAGGTGCAGGGAGTGGCTTGGTTGTAAAGTAGGATTGGTGGATGGGTGGGAAGTTGAGGTGGACGGGGAGGCTGGTTGTAGAAGTGGGGTTGGTGATGGAGGGGAAGTTGAGGTGACAGGGGAGGGCTGTTGTAAGTAGGAAGTAGGGTTTTGGTGGATGGGAGGGAATGTTTTGAGGTGCAGGGGGAGGGCTGGTTGTAGAAGTAGGATTGGTGATGGGAGGGAGTTGAGGTGACAGGGGAGGGCTGGTTGTAGACAGTAGGATTGGTGGAAATGGGGAGGGGGAAGTTGAGGTGACAAGGGGAGGGTGGTTGTAGAAGTAGGAATGGTGATGGGAGGGGAAGTTGAGGTGACAGGGGAGGGCTGGTTGTAGAAGTAGGATTGGTGGATGGGAGGGGTAAGTTGAGCGTGAACAGGGGGGAGGGCCTGGTTTGTAGAAGTAGGATTGGTGGAAATGGGAGGGAATGTTTGAGGTGACTAGGGGAGGGCTGCGTTGTAGACAGTAGGATTGGGTGGATAGGAGGGGAAGTTGAGGTGACAGGGGAGGGCTGGTTGTAGAAGTAGGCATTGGTGGATGGGAGGGAAGTTGAGGTGAACAGGGGAGGGCTGGTTGTAGAAGTAGGATTGGTGGATGGGAGGGAAAGTTGAGGGGTGAACAGGGGAGGGCTTGGATTGTTGAGAAGTGGATGGTGGATGGGAAGGGGAAGTTGAGGTACAGGGGAGGGCTGGTTGTGAAGTAGGATTGGTGGATGAGGAGGGAAGTTGAGGTGACCAGGGGAGGGCCTGGTTGTAGAAGTAGGATTGGTGGATGGGAGGGAGAGAGGTGACAGGGGAAGGGCTGGTTGTAGAAGTAGGATTGGTGGATGGAGGGAAGTTGAGTGAGCAGGGGAAGGGCTGGTTGTAGAGGAGTAGGATTGGTGGATGGGAGGGGAAGTTGAGGTGAACAGGGGAGGGCTGGTTGTTAGAGAGTAGGGATTGGTGGAATGGGAGGAAGTTGAGGTGACAGGGGACTGGGCTGGTTGTAGAAGTAGGATTGGGTGGATGGGGAGGGAAGTTGAGGTGACAGGGGAGTGATCGGCTGTTGGGGTACCAGTTGGAAAGAGGTGGGGAGGGAGGCGTGATGGGCGGAGGTGATGATACGTCATGTGATGAGGATAATCAGGACTGGAGGCTCAGATAGCACCGTTGCTGATATCCGGAGCAGTAGCCGCTGCATATGCACGCATGTCATCAGTCCGACGTTGATCGACGTTGACTGCATGTCTCCGTGTCGTGTGTGAGCAGGTGAACATGCCGCTGCTGCGGCTGATCAACCAGCTGGCCAGCGTGTACTGGAACGCGCGGGAGACGCAGCACAGCCTGCGCCTGGAGCGGCTCAGGAAGGCCAGCTGTCGCGGCCGACACAGGAAGAACGACTCCTCGTCGGGTACGTGCCGCATCAGTCAGGCGCTGACGTCAGTGTGTTCGTGGGGGCTGCTAAGAGATACCGCCAGAGCATGCTTGGAGTGTACGGGTGGTACAAGCCATCCAAATGGTCTCATGTTCCGAATAGTTTGATGTTTTTTTTTCGGATGGATCACTCAGATTCTAGTTAAATATAATGTTGCCTTACCTTTCTGACGTGATTCTTATGATGTCTGTGGTGGTATTGCGTCCCGTTTGTTCTGTGTGATGTACTGGTGTGACTGGTGTGTTCTGTGTGATGTACTGGTGTGACTGGTGTGTTCTGTGTGATGTACTGGTGTGACTGGTGTACCTGTGAGTGGCCGTGTGATGCCTTGGTGGGTGTGGCCGGGTATAACCGCGTGTGTCCACCCGGCAGGCTCCGAGGTGCCCGACCTCAAGTCTCCGGAGCTACATGACGATCCGCTGGCGGCGCCACTGTCTGCCGGGGGTCACAGCGGCTCGGACGGTTCGCTGTTCCGGTTCCCACCGGCGCCACTGCAGCTGCCGGCCCGCTCAGGGGAACAGGGCTCGGCCAGAGACAGCCACGGTCCAGGTCAGAGGGGAACAGGGCTCGGCCAGAGACAGCCATGGTCCAGGTCAGTAGGGAACAGGACTCGGCCAGAGACAGCCACGGTCCAGGTCAGTGGGGGAACAGGGCTCGGCCAGAGACAGCCACGGTCCAGGTCAGTGGGGAACAGGGCTCGGCCAGAGACAGCCATGGTCCAGGTCAGTGGGGAACAGGGCTCGGCCAGAGGTCAGTGGGAGTAGGACTCGGCCAGAGACAGCCACGGTTCAGGTCAGGGGAACAGGACTCGGCCAGAGACAGCCACGGTCCAGGTCAGAGGGGAACAGGACTCTGGCCAGAAGACAGCCACGGTCCAGGTTAGTGGGAGCAGGGCTCGGCCAGAGACAGCCAGGTCAGTGACGGGCGAATGGGGGAATATCGGAGACGATCCTGTGACGCGTGACGGGCGCAGCGAGGCTTGTTAGTCAGTGCCTCCGAGCTGGCTGCCGGATCAGGGACTGGGGAAGGGGAGGCGAACGGGTGACGAGAACTAATGGTAGGCGCGGCAGACAGCTCCGCTCTGCGTCACAGCCCGATGTCAGGATTGTCATCACTGTGTGGTGAATATTATTGCCTTGTTTCGCTGCCTGATGACACTGTTTCCTGGCTACCTCCGTCTCCAGGTCAGAGTTCGCTGGAGGCGGGTCAGAGCTCATCGTCTCCGGACCGGCCCGAAGAGCGTCCCGAGACGCCCCGCTGCTGGCGTACTGTCTACTACCTGCTCAAACTGTACGCCATCGTACCCGAGACCAAGACCGTGCGGAACAGGTATGGAACGGAGGCGATGGAAACGGTGGTACTGACGGGACGCTGCGGTGTGATGGTGTGGCTTTGAATGGCTCGATTGGGTTTGGGAGGGATTCTTTGATGGCGATGCCTGCCTGTACCGTTTAGCATCTGACCTATTTTCTTGCCACGCCGTCGTTGTTTGTGTCTTCTGTCTGCGCCCACCGGCCGTCCACTCTGACCGATGGCCACGTGTTGACGCTGCCTCGCTCTCCGCTCGTGTGTCCGGCAGCTGCCGGCTGGCCACCATCCACGAGCACTCTCCGGACCCGTACCGCGGCACCGGCAAGTACGAGGTGCTGAAAGAGTCGGCCGCTGGCGACGCCGAGGCGGGGCACGGTGACTCGACCGACCTGAGGCCGCAGTCGGCAGCCACCCCGCCGCCGCCGCCGCCGCCCCCGCCCGCGCCGCCCAACACCGCCAGGAAGAGCACCGACCAGCGTACGTACATTGCGCTATGTGTGATATTGTGACACGTTGTTATGCAATGCGTGGCATACGAATCATCGCAGATGCTCATCAAGGGACAGGTAGGGTTGCATAAATTTATGAAGTTTACCCTTTTAGCAAGAAGTTGGTGACATTATTTCGTTCCGCAAACGACTGCCACTAATAAGATTGGCTGGTTATTCAGTGTAGAATTAGTATTCAGTGGTGCATTTGTTCATCCTCACAATACAGCCTCTGCACTAATGTCTCTGTCTTCTACTGATATACGCGTGTATCGTTTCCTCCTCTCGCACCTGGACATCCCGCTGACGCCGTGTCCGACACATCTAACCACTTGTCTGCGCTGCGGCAGGCCTGTCCAGCCGGGAGCTGACGCCGCTGCTGGTGTTCGGCGTGGCCAAGGTGCGCCGGACGCTGGTCGAGGCGTCGCTGAGCGGCCTGCGCCTGGAGGCTGAGGTGCGCGAGGTACAGGCGTCACTGACGGGCCGGCACTACAGCCGAGCCGGCCGGCGCGGCCACCAGACGTCGCTCACCGGACACCTGGGCGGCGTCCAGGTGGCGCTGCAGGAGCAGCTCGCCAGAGCCTCGCAGTCAGTACTCGGTAGCAGGGGATGGGGGGAGGGGAACACACCAGCGAACGGGGGAGAGACTCGGGGATTACGCTTATGTAATGCGAAGTAATGTCTTTGTTGTTTTATCTTGCTTCTGGGAGCGAAATATTGTATTTTGCTGAATACATATTACGTGTATATAGTATGACTTATAGTAAAAACTATACGTGTTATTTTTCTGAATGGTTATTAATTTAGGTGGTATTAAATTATGACGAGCATTTTCGAGAGGAATCAAATCGGTTTATGGCTATGTATCATCCGAGTTTCAATTTCTGCCTTCCCTCAAGCTAGTTTTATTCAAGTTTTCCACAACCATCTTCTATATAAACTCCCCACGATTCATTCATGGCTCACGTCTCTTACTGCCCTCCTGGTGCTGTCTTTCCACTGGAGTCTCACCTTTTCCCTGCCCTCCCTCTCTCTCGCTCTGTCTAACGCAGGACGGTGGTGAGCATGACGGTGGCCAAGTCGCAGTGTCTCTACTCCACCGAGGCGCAGAAGCGCAGTCTGCGCGAGCTCCGCAACTCGGCGCTGGTCACCATCGGCAACATCACGATCGACATCCCGCAGCACCCGGTGGCGCTGCACGGCATGGTCACCCGCAGCAGCGTCCACCTCTCCAACACGCTCAAGGTCAGGCGCGAGGAGACGCCCGGGTGCAAGTGGCACAAGCTGTCGTCACGCTAATGAACACAGAGAGATGGCGCCGTGGTGGGGGAGGGGGATGGGTAGAGCCGATTGGAGTTGGATGCTGAGTTGGTTATTTAGGTCCGCGTATGGCGTGTTGATCTGGGGTGAATTTTACGATGGGGGGATGATCGTTTGGATGTAGCTCCCGGAAGTATTTTGTCGAAGCATCTCTTTGGACTTGAAGGCTTTCTGTTCCCTGGGGTTTTTATTAGTGACGGTGCATTGAAGTTTTATGTCGTTGGTCCTGGCTTATGTAATCGTTTCACCAAATATAAACACGCTTCGCTCATTTTCCCCTGCCTGACTGTGCGCCTCTGCCACAGGAGCTGCGCCACAGCCGCTCGGGACGGCTGGTGCGGGCCAGCACGTTCACGATCGAGGACCTGGACACCCCTCCGTCCCAGCTGGGTCGCCACCGGGACCGGATGGCGCGGGACCTGAGCGGTGGCACGGCGCCTGTCTCTGAGAGGCTGCTACATCCGCTGGCTGTCCACTTCAGCGTCGTCCTGCAGGTGGGACCGGTGGGAGGCCTCGGAGGCTAATGGAGCTCTGATGGAGCTCTAATGGAGCTCTGATGGAGCTCTGATGGAGCTGTAATGGAGCTCTGATGGAGCTCTAATGGAGCTCTGATGGAGCTCTAATGGAGCTCTGATGGAGCTCTGATGGAGCTCTAATGGAAGCTCTAAAAGGAGCTCTAATGGAGCTCTTAATGGAGCTCTAATGAGCTATAATGGAGCTATAAATGGGGATCTAATGGAGGCTCTAATGGAAGCTCTAATAGAGCTCTATGGGCTCTAATAGAGCTCTAATGGAAGCTCAACGGCTTTCTGTGGCTGACTAATCACTCATAGACCTCTGCTTTTTGTCCAACATTCAATTATATTTGCTGTTTGCAGCGTCGCTGAGCAGTGCTTCTGCGAGTCGCTCGCACAAATACGGTTCCGGCTGGATAGGGCAATTCGCCAGTGAGACGGGAAAGCTAGAGCAAAGCAACGCGGCCGAAAGGCATGACTTTTTCGTTAGTTCGTTTCCGTCTTCAGTGTCAAGGAGATATCACGTAGGTGATACAATAATATAAATCTGTAGCACCGACAAAGACGACATGTTCGCGGAAAATGTCTTCCTTTTCAGCCGTGTCACCATGACTGATTTCCTGCCGTATCTGTTGTTTGCTGACCATCATCCCACCTCGCGTCCTCAGAGCCTGTCGATCACGGCGGCACTGCTGCCGTCGCTGCAGGCCCAGTACAAAATGGACACCGTCACGAGCATGGGCGTCACCGGCTCCAAGGCCAAGTTCACCATCGACCTGGCCAAACACGACCTCAGCTTCCGTACGAGGGTCGAGGACCAGAACCTTCCCTCGTCCGCATCCGTGTCCCTGCCTCAGGTAGGTAACGACTAGACCAGCTCGGGTGGCTGGACGGCCGGGACCAACTGCGAGCTCATCAGTGACCTGTGCCACCTGGTCGGCCACGTCGCGATGGTAGGGAGTAGGGACCCGCACCGGTCTGCCGACCACCCGACGATGCCTTCATTTAAGGCTGTTAATTTTCTTGTTGGAGGGCTTTAGCCCCACCCCCACCCGCTACCCCTGGCGCCATCGTGGCACAGTTCTTGGTCCTGCGGCCGAGATTTGTTGGCCCGATTTTAGTTTGATGTTGCTGTTTGTTCTGCCAGCGAAAAAGGTTTGTCAGAAGTGGGGTTCGAACCCACGCCCTCATTCGAGGACCAGAATTCTCTCCCGCTACCGGCGGGAAGGTTAGCCTTGAGTCTGGCGCCTTAGACCACTCGGCCATTCTGACAATATGATTTGCTGCACGGTTGTACGTTGTAATCCCGGGGAAACGTTGATGACAAGTCACTGTGCAGGGGTGACGTCATGAATATTGCATGATGACGCTTTATTTCATGAGCAGTGCTGCTTGTTAATCAGACTGCGCGCAGCCATACACACCAGAAATTATTTTCATCACAGCTCGCTGGCGCGGATACAGAATTCATCCCAGGAGGGGCGCGATGTTTATGGCCGGTAAAATGCCTGGGTACCAGCATCTTTTGTCAGGACTTTCAAATATCCGGTCTTTTTGGTAATGAATAGAGTGGTTATGAAGCACGTAGCACCATTTTAATAATATTTGACAGTTTTTCGTTGAATTAATCGGTCTTCATTGTAGGGTGTGCGCCCCAGCGCCCCCCCCCCTAAATCCGCGCCTGGCTCATTTGTATTCAAACTTGAATGTCACGTTTTTCCACCTTAGCCCACACACGTTTGCCAACTATGAGTCTGTTCTCGTGGCACCTCCAACTGCCTTTAACCTCCTCCAATTGCTCCTCCGGTCGTTCCCGTGGCGGCTCCAATCTACTCCAAGCTCGCCCGAAACCTCCTCTAAACTCCTCCAACCTGCTCCTGAAATCGAGGTGGGGACAACCATACAGAGATAAGAGGAGTGCGTTTCTGGCGCGGCGGCTGATCCGATAGGTTTGTTGATGTCCGCCTATGCAGCTCAGTCGGCAGGCGGTCGATATTTGCCCCCGACTGGGACTGCCTGCCGTCTGTGGTAGCGGTCGCACTCAAGGTCAGGTGACATCAGTGGGCGGGCGGGCTGTGTCCAGGTATGTCGGCCACGTACAACTTTCGCCCCTAAATTCTGCCGGCTGCCAGGAATTGCACGATCGGACCGTAGGGCCTGGGGGTCAGGGCCTGCGCAACAAGATCTGCTTAGCGCGAGTAGTGACCTCGGATATTCGTCCATTCAATGGGCTCGGACTATATTTATTTATAAAAAATCAACATATCATATACCCAGCCTTGAACGCAAACAAACAGTTGAGACTTCCTCCAAACGTCTGCGATTGGTCCCATTGCGGATCCCACACGGCAGCTCTGGCCTGCTCCAAGCTGCTACAAACTTCTCTTGGAAGGCGCCACGGGAACAGACCCTATGTAAACATCGCCCTCTCTCCGACCTGACCGCCTCCGCCGCGGTCTCTGTCCGGCAGGTTCACATCTCTGCCGACTACATGCAGGAGGAGATGGAGCCGGGCCCAGTGCCGGACGGCGTGGAGGTCTGTCAGGGCAGCTACTTCAGCACCGAGGCCGAGATCGGGGCCCTCGAGCACACCCTCTCCACCGACCTGCTCAACCACCTCGTCTTCGTGCAGAAGGTCTTCATGATGGTGAGTGTCGGTTGTCGAGAGAGATTACGGGTTTGGCCGCGGAGAGGTGAATATAGTGATCGGACAGGGTGGGAGTTATTGCGAACGATTCGATTTGCAGTCTTCAATATTACAACATATATGCGGTGTTAGCAGATCGATGAGCTACTCACCATATACCTGCTAAATCGACTTAAGTTAAAACAAAATGTCATAATCGGCGTCATCGTCAGATAAGCAAGACACGTGACTTCCTTCTCGTCACGTGCCGCGGCCACGCCGGATCCCACTTACCTCAATGTTTCCGGACCTAGCGGCTGCCGCTGACGCTCTGCCGTCTCCGTCTCCCCCCGCAGGAGGTGAATGACGTGGTGCAGAAGATGGCCGGGCTGGACAAGTTCAAGTCGCAGCTGCTGGGTGAAGACGGGGGTCCGGAGGAGCAGCCGCCGCCGCCGCCGGCCAAGCGTCCGGTGCTGTACAGCCTGCGGCTAACCTTCCGAGGGATACAGATCACGGCGACCACACCGACCAACTACGCCGTCAGGCTGGAGACGGGACTGACCGAGCTGCAGTTCAGCAACAGGTCAGGGCAGAGGGCAGACAGAGGTCAGGGCAGAGGGCAGACGGAGGTCAGGGCAGGGGCAGACAGAGGTCAGGGCAGGGGCAGACAGAGGAAGGACTGACTGAGCTGCAGTTCAGCAACAGGTCAGGGCAGAGGGCAGACAGAGGTCAGGGCAGGGGCAGACAGAGGTCAGACAGAGACGAGACTGACTGAGCTGCAGTCCAGCAACAGGTCATGGCAGAGGGGTAGACAGGTCAGACAGGTCAGGCAGAGGGCAGGACAGAGACGGGACTGACCGAGTTGCGGCTCAGCAACAGGTCAGGGCAGAGGTCAAATGGAGGGAGATATTTCAGCGTAAAGATCGTTTAGCCACGATTGCTCCCTCGGTTAGGCAAGTTAAGGTTTCCTGATGATCTTTAACCGTTGAAAATACAACCAGCTTCGCTGAGCTCGTATTGATGTAACACGATTGTTCATCAGTTTATATCATACAACTCTCAGTCTATTCTCCATTTGTTTACGCCTGTGTGTCTGCCTGTGTGTGCTGCAGGTACCAGCGTCTGGGCGCGGACCGGTCACGTGCGGTGCCGCTCTCCCGGCTGTACGGCCGCGCCGAGCTGCGACTCAACGTCAGCCTAGGCCAGCTTATCAGGAACGTGGTGTTCGAGGAGGCCGATCCCGAGTTCCACCAGTACGCCTACTTCAAAACGCAGATAGGTGCGGTGCAGGTGGTGTTACTCATGGTTAGGGGTATTTGTGAAGCGCGGCGGTAGGGTTGTTGGGTTGGAATAGAACATGCGGCACCGTATGGTGGATGCGTAATGCGTTTACATGTTGAATGCGATGACTGGGGACAAATAGCGTACTGTGCGGATGTTATGTTTTTTTTTAGATGCCAGATGCCAGCAATATCAGCTTCTGTAGATGCCGCATCAGCCCAGAATTATAAAAGAGAACTGAGTAGTTAGTTAGCTTATTATATTCCAAACCAATTACAGTGGTAAATGCATCATTGTAGCATAGCGTCATAGCGTAGCCGCCGTAACGTAGCGCCGTTGCATAACATTGCAGCGTTGTTGCAGCTTGTTGACTCCCTTGCAGCAAGGGCCTTGCTAGGAAATATCCGACATGATTGCAGCTCCCACCTTCTCCGTGGCCAACTTGACACCCTGCCCCGTGTCGTGGCAGGTCTGAGCAATTCGTTCCACGCGGACGGGCCCGTGCTGGCGTCTCAGGCCGACAAGGAGGTGGTGCTGATCGCTCTGAGGAGACCGCTCGTCTACGTGCAGCCAATGGCCGTGGACAAGGCGATTCTGGTGTGGCTCAACTACAGGAACGCCTACGACTACTGGAGCGAACAGCGCCGCACGCTGAACAAGGAGGTGCTGACCGCCACACAGCAGGTAAGTGGCGAGTGGAGGGGGGAGGGAGGGGACGGGTGCTGCTTTTGTGGACTGTGACTCAGAGTGTTAGGCAGGTTGGAGATTGTCAGGCAGATTGTCAGGCAGATGGGAAGGAATACAAGTGGCCGGTGCCTTTGATATCGGGAATGATAAGATGCTGATTTGTGTTTTCCATTTGTATATGTTGAATTGAGTCCTTGATATGGCTGGTATAGTTGCACAGCAAACATTTTAATCTTTCTATTGGCAGAAGTGATGAGCGGGTTTTCGCCGGTTTTTGCCACTGCCCGGCAGAGCTGCTGGTATTCACCACGGCAGCCCATATCGGCGCCTATTGACCCCCTGACCCTGCCTGTCTGCTCCTAACCGGCCGCTGCGTGGCCTCTGACCGCCGCCCTAACCAGCTGCGTGTCCTCGCGACAGGTGCTGGACAAGGTACACATCAGCCACATCAACGTCAACACGCTGCGATCCACGCTGTTCCTGCAGGTCACCGTCGATGACCTGGGTATATGTCTGCCGATCAACACACACCCGCTGGTCAGTCAGTGGGACGGCGCTGGGGGCTGCAGCTGTCTGTTTAGAGCCCAGTCCTGCAGTAGAAGTCAGAGTAGTAGGGTCGGGCGCCCAGTCGGCTGTGACCGTCAGCTCTCTTGGTCGGTTGTAGACTATCGTAGCTACCAGCTGACCTGCCCGGAACTGACGGGTGCTTTGTTCTTTGGACTGTTCGAATCGAATGACACTCGTCTTTGTATTCATGTGTGGCGTGGAGTGTACGTCGGTCTAATGTTGACGTCTGTCCATGTTCAGATGGGCGGCGGACAGATGGTGACAGACGCCGACTCCCGGGACGCGCTGGTGCTCACCCAGTGTATGTCTGTCTGTCTGTCTGTCTGTCTGTGTCCAGATGGGCGGCGGACAGATGGTGACAGACGCCGACTCCCGGGACGCGCTGGTGCTCACCCAGTGTATGTCTGTCTGTATGTCTGTATGTGTCCAGATGGGCGGCGGACAGATGGTGACAGACGCCGACTCCCGGGACGCGCTGGTGCTCACTCTGCAGGAGACCGCAGTGTCCGCCATGACGTGCGACTCGCTCATCTGCAGCGGACGCTTCACCGGCTTCTGCCTCCGCTTCGCCACCGACTTCGAGACCAGCCTGGACGACTGGAAGCCAGGTGAGTGGCGAGGGGAGACGGGGACGTGTCTCGTGGAGAAGGAAACGTGTCTCCGGGATACGGTGACGCTGTCTCCACAGGGAACGGGACGTGTCTCCGTGGGAGACGGAGACGTGTCTCCGGGTGAGACGGTGACGTGTCTCCACGGGGAGACGGGGACATGTCTCCGGGAGACAGACGAGGGAGCAGGGCAGCAGCTGGGGACGGCTGAAGTGTGTCGGTCGGGTCTGAGCTCGGCAGCGGAGTGCGCGGCGGGTGTGTGGTGTTGGAGTAATTTCAGATGACGGTGGGAGTGTTATAGTGATGCAGCGGGGGTTTGCGGGTGGTGGGATCGGTTAGACTGTGGTGTGATGTGGTTTGCGCGGGGTTGTTGGTGCTAGTCAGGAATCTGTGTGCTCTCTGTGACGAGTGGTGTGTTGAATGGGGATAGTGATCAAGTGTTGGCTAGCTATGTTGAATTGGCATATGATATTGACGCGTTTCCAGCAGCAGCCTGGTTGTCATGCAGCCCACGTGGTTAGATAACTCGTCTTCACGGGCTATAAACTGCAACGTTGCGTGGTGACGCCATGGTGGCTCTGCAGTTGGACATAAACGTGATCCAGACCGTGACCCCCTCGAAAGAAAGCGTGGGTTTTAATGATGCTGTTCTTTTTGGCAGAGGGCTTGTATCAGCCAGCTCAGGGTGGTATGTACCGACATATAACAGGACGTGTTTCAATGTTTCTTCGTTGTTTTTGCACCACCCGCATGCGCGCTCTGTTTTTGTATGGGTCAGGGGATGGTTCTGTCACCCTTCTTGCACTGAGGGTCTTATTCCTGTATTTGCCTCTCACATCTATAACAAGCGACTAAGCCTATGTGTAAAACATGTATGACTGCAGCCTGTCTGTATGTTCTTCCCTGACTTTGCATTTACGTGCAATTTTTTTGTCGGAATGCATTTTGCTGGATGCAATGCCGTGGCTTTCTTTGCTTTATCTGTCGAATTTTGTTAGGCGAGATAGCTGTGTTTGTTCTCGATTCCTATCGTTTGTACAGTTTAACTTTAATATAATATTGTTTTGTATTACAGTCTGATTGGGCGATGTTTTATGTGTTGACACGCAAGCTTATCCTGGCAAGCACGCAGGCGTGACCTAGGTGTCTACCATTGTGATAAATCGCATAGCGCTTGTTTAGTATTATGTACTACGCTACTACACGATAGTTGAGTCGCTAGGCATCACCCGCTGTTTTAGCGGTACAGACTACAGATGGACGCCAAGATAGTCCGGAACGGGCACACAGCCGAATGTTTGTAATTCTGTTGCACCATTTTGTCACTCCATTGCTACAGGCAAAAAGAGAACATGTTCGACATGCATTTGCATGACGGACGTTCCTATTATTGTGTTGTTAGTGCTCAGATGTTTGAAGCTTTACCCAATACCATGACATTCAAAGGTAAAAGCATCACTTAACTTATATATTGGTGAGATTACTATCATGCTGCCTTCGACAAATCGGGTGTCTTCGCCTTTGAAAGGGGTGCCTCTAGCCGGCGAACATAACACATAACTGACGCGATAAATATGTACGTCGATTAGATCACAAAACGTGCTCGCTTGTGTCTCGCTCGCCGTATACCCGCTCTGTGTCTGTGCTCGCCACCGGTTGTTGTGGACGGTCGTGTTGGCTGAGGCAGATCGAACTCCCTCGTCTGTCGCCGGTACATCTCTCCCTGAACTGACCTGTGTCACGGGATCGACAGACACTACCGACCCGGCCATCATGAACCTGTGCGTCGTCTCCGAGGGCACTTACGAGGTCTGCAGTCACACGGTCGGCATCAACCGCACCTCTGCAGGTCAGTCCAGGTCACGGTCAGGGTGGAGAGAGGTCAGTCCAGGTCACGGTCAGGGTGGAGAGAGGTCAGTCCAGGTCACGGTCAGGATGGAGAGAGGTCAGTCCAGGTCACGGTCAGGGTGGAGAGAGAGGTCAGTCCAGGTCACGGTTAGGGTGGAGAGAGGTCAGTCCAGGTCACGGTCAGGGTGGAGAAAGGTCAGTCCAGGTCACAGTCACGGTGGAGAGAGGTCAGTCCAGGTCACGGTCAGGGTGGAGAGAGGTCAGTCCAGGTCAGGGAGGAGAGAGGTCAGTCCAGGTCAGGGTGGAGAGAGGTCAGTCCCGGTCACGGTCAGGGTGGAGAGAGAGGTCAGTCTAGGTCAGGGTCAGGATGGAGAGAGAGGTCAGTCCAGGTCAGGGTCAGGATGGAGAGGTTAGTCCAGGTCACGGTCAGGGTGGAGAGAGGTCAGTCCAGGTCAGGGTCAGGATGGAGAGAGGTTAGTCCAGGTCACGGTCAGGGTGGAGAGAGGTCAGTACAGGTCACGGTGGAGAGAGGTCAGTCCAGGTCACAGGATGTAGAGAGGTCAGTCCAGGTCAGGGTGGAGAGAGGTCAGTTTAGGTCACGGCATGGGTTACTTCGAGGTCAAACAGATCGGGACGGCCTTGAAGAGGTCATGGGTGATGTCCACCTTAGTTTCAACTAGGTTGTGTTTCGTGTTAGGTACTCGATATTAGAGTTCGACATGGCTGCACTTTTCCTTGGCCTAGCCGCCCCACAGCCATGGCATCACAGTCAGCCACAGCCACTCCAAAATGTCAATGGCTGGCCGTTTGCCAGCAGCGAGGATTCGTTCTATTTCAGCATAAAATATCCAATGTCTTGTTATGTGGTATGACCAGTCATCTCTGTTTTTGCCTAGTGGTGTCACATCCCATGCTGACCACCTTTCCTCCCCGCCTCCCCCGGCAGAGAACGCCAAGTGGGTGCTGAACGTGTCCTGGCAGATGGAGGGAGTCGACATCAACGTCGACATCAACATCGGGCGGCACCTGTCGGCGCTGGCCAACACGCTGACCACCTTCACTGACGTCGATGGTGAGGAGGAGGAGGACACGGCCACCATCGGGATCTCTGATGAGATCGACGGCCCCAGCAGCTCCCAGGTACGGCACGGACTCGCCCGCTACACTGAGAGTATGTGTTGACTTTGATGATGATAACCGTTTTTTCATCAGCGGTTCACCCGTCACGTCGGGAGGGTCGTTTTGGTGTGGTGAGTAGATATATTGCCTCGCTGAAAAACGTTCTGTGTGAACTTAATTTGGATGATCCATATTGCAATCCATCATTTTGAGCGCTGTTGACCTGCCCGGATTTGAGGTCACGTACCTCGGGACTTATTTAACCTGTCTAACCTGACCTTCTCTGACCTAATGTAAAGTGACGACCTTTTCTGACCTGGCTGACCCGACGTGACCTCATTTGACCTTGTCTGACTGTTCTGATCTGACCATCTGACCGACCTCGTCGGATCTTGTCAGTTCTTGTCAGTTCTTGTCAGTTCTTGTCTGATCTTGTCAGTTCTTGTCGGTTTTCGTCTGATCTTGTCAGATCTTGTCTGATCTTGTCTGACCCTGTCTGGCCTTGTGTGACCTTGTCTGATCTTGTCTGACCTTGTGTGACCTTGTCTGACCTGACCTGACCCGCAGCACCCGACGCTGACCCGTCGCCGGACCGTCTCTTCCACGGAGCACCTGCACTCGGACCACCTCCTCGGTGACGCCAGCGACCCACGCAAGCGTGCAAAGCTGCTGGAAATGAGAATGAACGAGCAGGCCAAGGTCAGTCATGCGGAAGAGCTGATCTAGGTCAGTGGTAGTCACCAGTCACAATCTGACAGTATTCAGTTCTCGTTTGTTTGTATGTGGGAGGTGTAGGTAGAGTCTATGGGCACACGATATACGCCATTTACTCGAGCTTTAAATTAAAACGTGTCGATATCGTATCCTGCTCTTGGCATTACATACTGCTTTTTACATCTTGTGGATGCTAAACTTAACTGAAAAACATCCTCTCCATTGAAAACACATTGCGTCTCGCCATTCGATGGGTGCCTCGAAACACACGAGCCCTGTTGTCTTGTATTTGCTCATTTTTAAATGAACTGCCTTCCTCGGTCCCGCCCGTCCCCTGCCTGGACTGCCGTAGCAGCCCGTCGCAGCTGATTGGTGCGGCCACCGCCAGTGTCTGACGGCTGTTCGTCTCCTCACTCGCAGGTGGTACACGACCTGATGCTGCACGGCGCCTCTAGGAAGGTTCTGGAGGAGGAGACGCGCAAACTGGAGGCGTTCGAGTCGGTCGTGTTCAAGGTGTGTGTGTACCGGGCAGTTGTAAGGCGCTTCTGGTGAGGAGCGCTAGATGGTCGGGTGATTCTCAACAGTTAGGGTGTAGCTAGAGAGGATAGAAAGCCGGATCGAAATAAAGCAAAGAAGATATTTCAAAAATGTGTTGATCTTCTGATTGTTTTACACTATTAAGTCAGAAAGTAAGGAACCGCATTTCTGCGAAAATCACCTGCCCTCCTTTCTTTGTTCCCACCTTATCAGCCCCACCTCTGCCCCTGCCTCAAGTTCCAGGCTGGTAAAAACGGTTTCGGTGGCCCACGAACAAATGTGGCCGAAACAAAGCGGCCCCGTGACCTGAGCATTGTAGCTGAAGCAGATCACGCTGTCACATGCTCCCAGCAAGCGATATTAAAATTCCTACCCATCAAATGACGTTTTCACAGCACAAATCACATTAAACTAGTCTGCGCTCGCCATCACAAGGGTTATGAAAGGCCAAAGTAGTTTGAATGGCCTTCTCGGCCCCGGAGCAAATTTGATAGGATATTTTCTGGCGCCCGTCTTATGTATCATGATTGCACTTCTTATCAGCTCTGCTCAAGTTACTGGCCCGCCCCTCTGCCATCTGCCTGCCACCTTCCCGTCGCCGTTCACATCTGACCGTCTGACCGTCTGACCGTCTGACCGTCTGACCGTCTGACCGTCTGACCGTCTGACCGTCTGACCGTCTGACCGTCTGACCGTCTGACCGTCTTCCCTCCGCCGGCAGGACTTCCGCCGGGACATGATGAAGCGGCTGCGGCGGCAGAGTATCCGCGCCGGCACCGTCGGCAACAAGCTCTCCCTGGGCAGCTCGGCGCCGCCGGCGGCCGCCAGTCGCAGCCGCTCGGCCCACGGACGCCGCGCAGCCAGGTCCATGCAGCTGCCTGGCGAACGGCGCGCCGGCACCATAGATCTGGCCAGCAGGTGGGGGTGGAGGGAATGTAGCTGGTCCGTGCCGGTCCGTCAGGGCTGGTTTGACCTGGCTTACCGTCCGGGTTGGCCTGGCAAGTTCCGGCGTGTTTTGACTGGCCTGGTCTGGCCCAGACTAACATGTCGTGGGCTCTGATGTGTTGTCCTGGACCGGCTCTAGTTAGTGAGTTCGAGGGCTTCATCTCGGTTAATATCCGATCGTGAGCTTTTAATCCGATGGAGATGCATTCCTTTCTGTCATGATGGTTGTGCTGTTAGTGTCTTCATCTCACACTGGTCTTGACATGGCCCGTTGCATCGTCTTTTGGGTACTGTGTGCTACCTCTTGCGTTTCCATCTCGCTAATCCAGAGTTAACGTCGCGTCGCTTTGATGTGCCTCTTTTCGGGCGTCTTTTGGGCTGACGTGTGTGTGTGTGGTGTGTGCTGTCCTATTACGTTTAACATCTGGCTAACATTCAGGGCTAACGTCGCTTAACGGTCGGTCACGCTGCCTCGGCTGGTGTGCACTCATCTCCGAGCTCTCACTAAGTGTTTGGGTTTACTAACGTGCTTGTGGCCCCCTGTCTCGTCGCTTTCGTCATTTCAGGCTGGGCTGAAGGGTGTGCCAGCGTCATGGCTACTCTGATCTATTTGTGTCGAGAGTGGCAAAAACGAACCGATGGTTATTTCTGGTTCGTACTTTGTGATATATCGAGAAAACAAAATCGTTATAAAAGTAACCAGAATCTGGCTACTTTATGATTATTTTCGATTTAGTGTCAAGAACCAGTCTGACCTGTCGTTTCAATCAATCTCAACTTCAGTCTTTATGTCGGGCTGACTTTATTTGTAATATGTCGGGCATTTATTCAGAGTCTCGTCGAGTTCCCTTTGTCTCTCACGGACTCAGCTAATCCCCACTTTGACGCTTAACCCGCGCACTGCAGGGGGTTCGCGCCGAACGCGAGCTGCAGGGGTGTTGATTTCGGCCCCCTTGATATCTCGAAAAATACGCTACGTAGCGACAAGCGTAAGATAGCTCGAGACAAGCTCTATCGAAAATACATCAGTTTTTTCTTAGTTCAGGTCAAAACTGAGGTCACCAGAGGTCATCAAAGGTCAGATTTTCCGGTTTTATGACTTCGCTCCAGAAACCCCAAATATCTCGGAAACTATGATGGCCAGCTGATTGCCAGCTGGCTAGGAACAAATGGAAAAATGCAATCGAAAACCCTAGAAAAATTGCATTGCCAGCATGGCCTCGGAATTTAGATAAGGCCAATAGTTTAGGCTCCAGAGGTCATCGAAGTTCACAAAGGCTATGTTTTTTGGTAAAGCTGTTTTTCGTAAATAAGTTTTCACCTAACACAGTTAGGGAAATAAATTTGACACCATCGTGTTTGTCTCGTCAAGGCGCTTTGAAATATATTGATGGTGACCTATGTAGGTCAGTTAATAAATTGGACCTAGGGTCAAGGTTATTTGGTGACCCATGTATGTCATGCTGCATATAGGGCGACGCAGCTCGACGAGACAAATATATTGGGGTCATCCGATCGTCTCTATCTTTATTCTATCAATAGTTATTAGCAAAACAATGTTGATGACCTCAGATGACCTTGCAGAGATCACTGAGCAACAATTGCACCTGGGTCATCAAACTTGAGCTAAAATAACATGATTCTGAAATAATTGGCCTGATCCAATGCAAATTATCTGAAAAGGAAGCATTTATATATTGTCCCGTTCACTTATAATGGGGAGGTCAGGAAATTGATCTGACCTTAGGTCACCGATACGAGAAATCCGGGATATGCGAATTATAGGTACTGATAACCTTATGAAATCCTGCAAGTTTCAAATATTTCTGGAAAAGACTGGTTTTAGCACGACCACAAATATTTTTGGAGGTAAGGCCACTTTACGTGACTTTGTGACCTGACCTGAGATGAGCTGAAGTCAAAACTTGTTTTGGGTGTGGGAAATTTATGCCCAAACAGCTGTGCGAAATTTGGCGGCGCGTGCGCCGCAGTTTTCCGTTACTCCGGAAAAACCTCAGGGGGCGGAAATCCACCACTCCCCCTGCAGTGTGCGGGTTAACACTCATGACGCTGGCACAGTCTCCCCGCCTCGGCCACCCCTGCCTGGCGTGTCCGGCCGCTCTGCTGCCCTGGGGCTGCCCGCTAACCTGTCGGCTATCCCATCCCAGCGAGGAGAGCATGGTTCCCGAGCAGGACGAGGACGACTCTGGCTCGCCGCCAGCGCGCGTCACGTTCAGCGACACACAGATCCTGCTGAGGTCAGACGCGCTCAGATTCCAGCAGTCTCGAACGAATTCAGTCTCCAGTCTCCAGTCCAGACAAATGGAGACTGAAGTGCAGTAGTTTATTTTGAAAATAAGTTTTCTGTTTTATTTTTACAAATTATTGGTAGCACAGACAATGCGAATGAATGGTGCGATTCTAAAGTCGAGTCAGCACAATTTGAATGATCTATTATTTAAACGTATGTATTCAATTGTTTAGACTATTTCGTCGTAGCATTAGAGATGACGAGCGCTATCGTCGGTGATATGCAGCGTCTATACTCAGAGAGGAACACTATTCTAGCTCTGCATGTGTGGTTCTGTTTGAGTCTCTGGTCCTTGCATAACATCTAACTGCCTGCCGAGTGGCCCGGTCAGCATGAACCCTCACTATACCTCATTTCGCTCCTACTCTTACACGGGGTATGCTTTTTGGTCTGTCTCGTTGGTTTATGTCACTGGTGTTACTTATGAATGTTCACTGTTTTTATGTTTTATGTCCTTGCAAAGCTACTTAAGCGCTGGTGATCAGAATACCAATGTTTTCGCTTTCGCTCGGGATATTTTTAAAATATATTTTATCCTTTCTAAACCAACCGTTTTTCGGTATTTGTAATCAAAACTCGCATTATGTCATGCTCATGCCATGCGCTCAAGCTCCAGTGCAGCTCGTGGCATTAATTTGTATGCCATCCATGCCAGGTAATGTGCTCTATATCGTTAATATTGCTACTGTATCCCCAGCTTCTGACAACTGTCACCGTCTGCCCCCGTCTGCCCCCGTCTGCCCCCGTCTGCCCCCCGTCTGCCCCCCGTCTGCCCCCCGTCTGACCCCCGTCTGACCCCCGTCTGACCCCCGTCTGACCCCCGTCTGACGCGCCCGTCTGACCCCCGTCTGACCCCCGTCTGACCCCGTCTGACCCCCGGTCTGACCCCCCGTACTGACCCCCGTCTGACCCCCGTCTGAGCGCCCCGGCTGACCCCCGTCTTGACTCCCGTCTGACCCCGTCGACCCCGTCGACCCGCGGTCTGACCCCCATCTACCCCTGGTCTGACCCCGTCTGAACCCCGTCACCGCGTCCTGACCCCCGTCTGACCCCCGTCTGACCCCCGTCTGACCCCCGTCTGCCGCCCGTCTGACCCCGTCTGACCCCCGTCTGACCCCCGTTTACACCCGTCTGACCCCCGTCTGACCCGTGTGTCTGCTCCAGTCGTCACGCGTCTATAGACGAGTCTGACGAGCCGATCCAGCCGGGCCCATGGAGCCGGCGGCAGCTCATCTCCACTGACAGCCCTGACGGCCCGACACCGTCCGCTTCTGGTGTCGAGGTCGAGGTCAATAGCGTGCCCGTCAGCGCCAGGTCAGTGTTCACATGACGGCCGGCACACGATGACTTCAACAGAGTGTCCTGTAAGATCGTATTCAAATTCAAATGAACTGAAAGGGATTATAATGCATGTGGAGTGCGAGTCTCTGGGGAAATCTGGACCTAACATCGGGGACCGGGCATTTGGGACCCGGTTACCACGCACAAAGGGCGCGGGGTCTGAGTTGCGGGATATCTTGCACTCCCTAGAGAGCTGACTAAGAGCCGCTATTAGCGAACAGGAGGTATGCTCCCAGTGAGACGGTAGCGTCTAACCCTACCTACCCGCCGCCAGTGAGCTGGACGGCGTGGAGCTGCGCCGTCCGCCGCCGGGGCTGGGGGCTGCCTCTCCTAGCACGCCGAAACAGGCGCCGGTTGAGCCCAACATCCACTTCGAGCTGGACGTGAAGGTGTTCGTGAGCTCTGGTCAGTGCGCGCTACACACCCGGGACCCGACGCACCTGAGGACAGAGGCTGACGACCTCGCCAGGGACCACCACAAACGGTACAGTGCTACAGCGGGACTGATCTCGTGAAATGTGGCAGCAGAGGGAGTGGAGAGGGGCATAGGACGGGAGATGTTGTGTGAGATACTAGACTGGTATCGGCAGGATATGCTTGGTACGATGCGTGGTGCGCACTGTTTTACGTGGCGCTTATTAGCTGTTTTCACGAAGGATTTGATTTACCGGGTGATTGGGGCGTTTGGTTGAAATAGTGGGTTTCCGGCATAATTTTTAATGATGACATTTTGGAATTAAGGACATTTTGGACCTAACACTGTGTCACGTGGCTATAGCTCTGACACTGGCCCCCAACCCCCATTGAAACCAAACGCCCCAATCGCTCCAACCACCCCAAACACCCCAATCGCTCCAATCACCCGGCAAATGAAATCCTTCGTGAAAACTGTTATTACGACACTCGTTTGTGTACCTATAAACGGGAAAAGGTGAAAGTAGAAACTCACTGCATCATAACAGCTACTGTGTTACTGATTGTATTCTCTCGTCTCAGTAACACGCGCACCGAGGACTGACATGACATGACTCTACCTGCGTGTCCGGCAGGCGGGGCCGGCAACACTCTGGCTTCTCAGACGAGAGCACGCCGTCCTCCCGACGGCGGGGTCCCATGCTGCACAGCAACTCCCAGACCCGGCTGAAGAAGGCCGCCCCCAACCTCTCAGCCTCCATCGTCGACCTCACCATCTTCCACATCCCCGGACTCGACGTCAAGGTAGGCATGGTGCTGATGTGTGGTCGAAGTGAAGTCGCACTGTCCCGCGGCGGCGGGTGGGGTGGAAAACTCAGGGTCACGCTAGCTTCCTGTTTTTGTAATGCCGTAACTAACTTGGGGGTATCCGATGCTAGCCTGTGATTATACAGAACTTGGTCGACTTTGCCTCTGTATCAGCTACTTTGCTAACGTAGCTGGCTGTTTGTGTGAAGCTGTTCATTTCATCACTTACCGTTTGTGTCAAACCACTCGTGTTTATAGCCACACTGTCGACAGCCGCCCTGTGCTCGCTAACCTTCCGCTGTCTAACGTTCACCCCTGCCCACAGCTTCACTACGACTCTAAGATGGTGAACGAGGCGCCATCGCAGCGGTCTGCGCCGTTCGCCCCGTCGACACCCGAGTCGCCACGAAGTGCCCCCGGCCTCAGTCCTGGCCTGGTACCCAGTGCCAGCTCAACACCGGGTCCTGGCTACGGTCCCGGCCCCAGCCACGGCCCCGGTCCCAGCTCTGGCTCAGGCTTCGAGCGCGGCTCGACTCCCAGCTTCGAGCGTGGCTCCAGGCATGCTCCAGCATGGCTCGAGCCGGCGGCCGCCGCTGTCGAAGCGCGCCAGCCTGTTTGTCTGGGTGACGCTGCAGAGTATCCCGACGGAGACGGTGGTGTCGCCGCACATCCTCGACTTCCTGGACCAGCTGTTCGAACTGCTGCCGATGACGCGCGGGCTGAACCTGCCGCCGCCTTCACCGGAGGGTAAGCGGTTCGGGAGGGTTGCCAGTGTCAGTACTGTGAGACCTCGGATGGGCTCTAACTTAAGCGGTATGACGAACTACGCCTCTGCTGTTTAGCGCAGTGGATTGTGTGCACTGTGCCAGCTGGTTAAACTATCAACATTGTTTTGATGATCAAACGTTTCCACTGTATTCTGAACCATAAGTGATTTTTTTTGTGTGTTTTATTGTCAACCTCCTGATCAATGTGTTTAAGCGTTCTGTTCATACGACAATCTTCCTGCAACTTTTTCCAGGCTCTTCAGGCGGTTAGCGCCCTGCGCGCGGTTGGTGTGCTATGTTGATGCTGTGTTTAAACCAGGTGTATGTGTGAGGAGCTTGTGGACGGAGTGTGGAGACAGTGTGACCGTCCCCGTCTGCCGGCAGCAGCGGACACGGCCGAGGACCCGCTGGCCGGGCCGCCGGGCAGCTCTGCCGGCTCCTTCCCCGTGGACGTCATCGTCTTCTTCCACATGCAGCCGTCCACGTTCCGCTTCTCGTGTCTGCCCGTCTCGAAGGTGGAGTGCCTGCTGCGGCTGCCCAGCCTCGACCTGGTCTTCTCCTCCAAACGCTCCGACCTCGAGCTCATGTGAGTGATCGGGAACGGGGGATGGTGTGAGGCGGGGCTGTGAGGGGTGCTGAGGGACGAGGCTGAGGGGTGACCCAAATAGCCCAGTGTAAAGGCGCTATTTGGGTTAATGCCATCGTTCTGGGCTTAAGTGAAGCTTTATTATATGGTACTTAAACATGTGTTGATAAATGCTCTAGAATCTGGTATTTGCTTCAGCTGGAATCTTTGCGCATGCACATGTCTGTATACAAATATTGCTGTCAAATAAGCTGGATTATGCCGGTAACCATTTATTCATATTTCATAATTGTTTGCACTTTTTTGTTTTTTTGCTATATTTAGCGTAACATGTGTTTCAGAAAATACTCAGCTATTCTCTTCGGTATTTCTGTCCCTGGTGCTGACCTGTCATTTCCTGACGCCTGCCAATAAATCCTTGCTACTAGCAGCTGACCCCTGCTTCCCATGCCGTGTCTCAGGGAGCAGCAGCAGCAGCAGCAGCAGCAGCCGCCGCCGCCGCCGGCTGCGGCGTCAGGGCCCGGTCGTCGGCGGGCCGGGTCGCGGACCGCACGGGAGTCTGGTCAGACTGAGACCCCGGCTGGCGGTCTGAGCGTGACCGGGGTGCTGGCCGACTTCTCCCTGTACGTGTTCCACCCGTACGGCAACAAGTACTCCGGCAAGGACCACGTCACCAGTCCTTTGAATGACACGGACCGGAAGGACTCGCTCAGCGTCAAGGTGGAGTTTGTCCAGTTCATCCTGTCGCGCTCCAGGAAGCTGGACCTGGAGAGTGGCACAGCCGACTCCAGCAAGGCCGTCGTGCGCTTTTCCAGTGAGTTTACGACGGTGACGGTGGTGATAGGACGTGGCCGGAAAGGTCTTTGGTTAGTGGTGGGGCTGGTATTAACTTGTTCTCGCTCCGCAATGACGGGTATTTTACTGGAATGCAATCAGACTTAGGTTTTTGGTGCCTTTTGATTGTTAAGTGCCTGCTGTGTCATGTGTGTTGTTTGTTGGGAAATGCATTCATGCGTATATTTCATTCTACGACACAACATTTGCGCCGGAAGTTTTTCATTTATTTATCATTCTGTCAGGCGCAATGCGGCCCTCTGTTTCAGTGCCGGCGTCATACCTACCCTGTCTGTCTTAGTCTTTATCTGTCTACCTGTCTAGATGGGATCCTGTATTAGGACCTGCGCCTGACGGCGTTATCGTTCCGTCTGTTCCCAGCCGTGATTGACCTCGGCTCGGCGTCGTTCAAGTACGACATGCGCCGTCTGACGGAGATCCTGGCCTTCCCCAAGGCGTGGTACCGCCGCACCATCGTCCGCAGGATGTTTCTCGGTCAGTAGTGACACCTCTCTGCCGGGCACACCTGCGACGATCGAACAGCTGCCTCTTACGGGCCCATATCAGTCACTTTACTCTATTGTATTGCTCTCGCTTTGGGTTGTGCTAGGTTCGGGAGGTGAGTTGCTAGGTGTTAAGGTCTCATGCTCCGTTTTTAGGGTGTTCCACTCTGTAATGGACAATACATGTAAAAGCGTTGGCAAAATGTTTCATGTAATAAGTCCTGTCGCTTTCCAGGTGATCTGGGCGATACGACTATTCCGGCAGAGTCGGAGCAGTCCCGCTCGCCGGAGAAGCCGCCCGCGGCCGGCGGCGGCGGCGGTACGGCGTCCTCTGCCGCCCCCGCCCCTGGTCCGGCCCCGCCGCCGGCCCGCTCGCCGAGTGGCACGGAGGTGCGGCCGCGGCCCAGCAAACTGCACGGTGAGTTAAAGCTGAGGCATATGACTGGATGGCGGGAGACAATTATGGCGGGATGACGGGAGACGAATCTGGCGGGAGACGGAGATAACCGCTCGTCGTTAGCGGCTGCGGCTGTGGTGACTCGCGCTCGATGCTGCCGCGTCGCCAAATTTGTACGGGGCGAGACTTATCTAGTGGACACACAATTTAAATTATAGATTGTAGCCATCTTGCGCATCAAGAAATCGCTCTTGATGTAAACGCTGCCAATTATTCTTGGAGTTTGGGTTCGCGCAAGAAAATCTGCTTTCTCAGGAATCTGTCTCTGACTTTGCTTTTGAAGCGAAACCGGAGTTTGTCCAGAGCCTTTACATTTACAAGTGTTGACTTGGACCAGAATCCTGTAAGTATTGTCGGATACCGTGCGTTATGCGAATGCAAAGCACGACCATCATCAGCTGACCCTGTCCACTGTCTGTCGTGATGTGTTACAGTTCTGCCATCAGCTGACCCTGTCCA
>VOPJ01008505.1:0-31476 GCA_014673585.1 Semibalanus balanoides
GCGTTTGCGGGCGGCGTTTGCAGGCGGCGTTTGAGGGCGGAGTTTGTGGGCGGCGTTTGCGGGCGGCGTTTGCGGGTGGCATTTGCGGGCGGCATTTGCGGGCGGCATTTGCGGGCGCCGTTTGCGGGCGGCGTTTGGGGGCGGCGTTTGCGGTTGACGTTTGCGAGTGGCGATGGTGGGCGGAGTTTGTGGGCGGCGTTTGTGAACGACGTTGGCGGGTGGCGTTTGCAGGCAACGTTTGCGGGCGGTGTTTGCGGGCGACACGTTTGCGGGCGGCGTTTTCGGGCGGTGTTTGCGGGTGGTGTTTGCAGTTGGCGTTTGCGGTTGGCGTTTGTGGTTGGCGTTTGCGTTGGGCGTTTGTGGTTGTCGTTTGGCCAGCTTGGTGTTTGCGGATTGGCCATTTGCAGTTGGCGTTGTGGCGGGTTGGCGTTTGCGGTTGGCGTTTGCGGTTGGCGTTTGCGGGTTGGCGTTTGCCGGTTGGCGTTTTGCGAGGTGGCGTTCAAACGAACGTGGTGGGCTGCGTTTGCGGTTTGGCGTTTGCGGTTGCTCTTGCGGTTGGCGTTTGCGGTTGGCGTTTGCGGTTGGCGTTTGCGGGTGGCGTTGTTGTTAGCGTTTGCGGGCGGCGGTTTGCGGGCGGTGTTTGCGGCGGAGTTTGCGGTTGGCGTTTGCGGGCGGCCGTTGCGGTTTGCGTTTTGCGGTCGGCGTTTGCGGTTGGCGTTTGCGGTTGGCGTTTGCGGTTGGCGTTTGCGGTTGGCGTTGCGGTTGGCGTTTGCGGTTGGCGTTTGCGGTTGGCGTTTGCGGGCGTTTGCGGTTGGCGTTTGCGGTTGGGCGTTTGCCGGTTGGCGATTGGCTGGGCGGCTCTGGTGGTATTTGGGCGCTAGGCGGGCGGCGTTTATTGCGCATTGCGCAAAACAGGCCCTCTATTACATATCTAAAATATACATTTAAGAAAAAGGGTGTACTGATCCATGTTTATGCAACAGTAAGGTGCAAAAATGCGACCCGGCAACTTTAAAAAAGCAAGAAAAACAAAAAATAATATATTTTTTCGAGTTATAGCCGGTGAAATACAAGGACCAAAAATCATACTCATTGTAGCTTCGGGTAGTTGTAACAATAGCCGTTTTCACGATGGATTATTTTGCGCGAAATGTTTCAAAACATCTTAAAATGTTTTGAAGTGTTTTAGTATGAAAGTTTTAGTATACTTATTCTTTCCTTAACTACACAACTCTTGCAACCGATTTTTTGTCTTGAAATGTCTTTCAGAATTTTGTAATATGTTGGTAAGAATATAGCATGTTACAAAATTGGGGTTTGGTGGTTACTAGCAAGATAGTTATGTATGGGTCAGCTGTGATCTGTGATGTATGGGTCAGCTGTGGTCAGCTGTGATCTTCACCTACTGATGCTTTTCAGAACATCTTGAAACATATCGGTATCGGGCACGCTATTGGTCGCTCAACAAAGCGAACTCCCCTGACTCATAATGGACTCGCCTCCAACAAATCGTTTCTAGCGCATTATTGCGCCATGTGAAGGCAGACTTGTAATCCATAACGCTGCCAGATTGAGTAACTAATATGGCGATATGCTTAACTGAACAAACGGACTCTAGACGCATATGTTCTTGAGAAACGAACAATTTTGTATCATTATCTTGTAAAGAGCTCATTTCATGTTTCCATTTATCTTGAATAACGATAATATCGTCTAAATCAGTAACCAAGTTTTCTTGAAATTTATCGTTTACTAAAACTTTCATACTAAAACATTTCAAAACATCTGAAGATGTTTTGAAATGTTTTAGTATGAAAGTTTTTGGATTCCGCTGAAAGTTCCCGAACAGCCCACGTTTGATAATATCTACTCGCGCTTCACGTGTGGATGGAACGTGAAGGAGTTGGGATTGCACAGCTCTAGTTTGCCGCTGGGGCACATGAATGGGAATGCTTCCGAGCAGAAAGGCCGAATATATTTGGGAGGGCGCCGTCAGAGGTACATTGGACTCGGAGGGCGCCTTTAAAGGGAGAGTGCTTCCTTGCGGGCCGATATTGGGTTTTTGGTGTGTATCGGTAGATTAAAGCCGTGTCGTTTCACCTGCCAAAAAGTTCTGGTTCCCGAACTTGACCTTGTTAAAGATCACCAAAGACTTTAGCACTCCAATTGTGCAATCATTCGTAAAATTGGAATCGCTACGCACTATTGAATCACTTTCATTTGCGGGGGCTAAAATTTTTCTTTTGAAATTTGCCAAATCAAACCTCCCTTCCGCAGTCAACTTTAAAAACATAAAGCAGTAATGCAGTTATTATATTGTTCAACAATCTTACTTTTAATAAATAACTAATGAAACAGCAGATTAGCAAAAAATATTTGAGGTCTCGACGTTGGGCTGTAAAAAGTTAAGTGACATTACCCCTCTAACACAAGATTAGGACGTGTTGGAAATCAAGCCGCGGCGAATTTCAGATTTTATGGCTTGGGCGCGGAGCCATATGGTTATTAAACGTATAGTGACATCTAGTGGCAAGATATCTAAGTACTTAGTTACTAATATCCTAAGCCTAAGTTAGAGTATTGCCATCCGCCCTAGCAAACTGTACACATTTTTCTTTGACGACGATTGATTCTAAAACGTATTGAAGTCCGATATTTCTGCATTACCTCATTCACAAGCAAGGGATATAACGTACAAGTTAATATGAAAGAATATTAATGAAAACATTAGCGTGGCGTACAGTTGACGTAGCGAATTCTACTTGGCAAGTATCTAAGTACTGTAGAGTGTGCCATCGCCCATCAGAGCGGCCGTCATGAACTTAGTGCTGTGCACAATCAGGACCAACAATATGGAGTGAGAAAAAAATGCTTTTGCATTACATTGCTTAGGGGCAATGTTTTGACAAAGCATACATGACAATTATTCCCAGCATTAATTTAAAGCTGCTTTTTTAGAGATCATCCCGAAGGTGGCACTATCCCTTTAAAGGATATTTGGAGGACTAGTACAAATTTTGGTAAATTCATAGGCTCCCTCGAAATTTATCGAGGCCTACCATCCCCTGAACTCAGCAATTTTTATTATTTTCGCTGACGGCCCCTCATGAATGGTTTTGGCGCCCCTTGATGGCTGCTCCCCCCCCCCATAGCGGCTTTCTAAATACGCCACTGGCCCCTAGACACTAGGTAAGCCCGTCGTTGACAGCAAATGACATGACGTCACGGGCACGATGCGGCCATAGACACAAAACAAAAAGCTGTTCCAGATTCAGCCTTGTTATTGGTGGAACACGATCAAGTGACCATGACGCGTCATATGACAGATCTGACATTTTGTTTGTTAAAGGCGGTACGCAGAAAGAGCAATGCAGTTCGCGTATATTTTTTTGGTAGACAGACGAGTGCCACAACGACGTTTGAAATTGTTTACATCATTTTTTGGTAAATAGTTCCTCAGACCTCCGTGGACCTCAGAAAATGTCAGTCGAGGTCACATTATCAGCGGAAGACACACCTGTCACCTGGAAACACCTTTGCATTTGCTCCTGAACGTCAAACACTCAAAAGCTAAACATGTAACCAGGATCGATACTACGGGACGCCAGTTTCGCCTGACATGACCTTGAGAAGCAGGTCATAGGTCACGAGTCATGCAAGTTAAAAGTTCGAATTTTTTAGAGGTTGTGCCAAATTGTTCGAAAAATGGCACTGTAAAATTCATTGCAATCAGTCACAAACTACTTGAGTTATTTGGGTAAAACAAAGGGATGTGGCTTCCACCAACTCCTACTCGTACGAGGGTTAACACGCGCACTGGAGGGGGCACTTTTGTGCCCCCCACATGTTTTTCGTGAATATCTAAAAACGAAGCGGCGCAGGGCGGTAGTGTTTGTGGGACATTTACGGCAAGACAATAGCGGATCGTTTGACGTTAAAAAAATCGAAATCGGTCGGTAAATTTTTAAGTTATATGGATTTGAATTCCAAAATGGCGGCCAGATCGAGGTGCGGGCCGAAGACGATATCTTCGGAACAAACAGTCATATCGGGGACGATTCAAAGCCATTTGAAGCCATGGTGATCTTCATCCCCAAACGGAACTTCACGACACATTGCAGTTGGACGTGTGACGTCACAGAGGTCAAATCATCAAAAAGGTGACATTTGGCACCGATTTGACCTTCAATGACCTCGGTTGAACCTTATAAGATATTACTTCGCGTCACCAAAAATTTCATGAGCATGTAGATTCATCACAGCACTACCTACCCTATAAGTGTGAACGTTTCTAGCTCTCATTACTTTCGGAGATATTCACGGGAGGGGGATGCACTAAATCCCCCCCTCCAGTGGTGTTAGTGGCATACCACCTCTCCAGTGCGGGGCGTGTTAAATGATTAAATGTGAAAATGTAACAAAAACATAATCGTTGCGCGAGTTAGAGCAGCCTGAGATCCCCAACAAACCCTTCCTTTCTCCAATTACTTCAATTGGTATTATCTGGAGTGCATAACACAAATAATGGTTAAAAAAGAAACAATGACAAAATTGCTTTGTAAACAACCATTGTCACGTCACCTTTAAATTCCTGCATTTTGCGAAGACAAAAGGTGTCTAAACCATCATTCTGTTTTTTTTTTGTATTCAGGAAACCCAAAGCTTATTTTGGCCTTAAACCTCCCTCGCCAAAACCCTTGCAATTGCGAAGAGTCATCACAGCAAACGCAACTTTAACCAAAGCATGGATAAAAACATGTTTTAAACTGAACTGACTGAGTGATCAAGGGTAAGCTGTTAAAAGTGAGTGAGTATCTTTTTTAAAGTGATCGTGTACCATTTCCAAAGAAATCGTAAATCAATATCGAAGTGCTATTATATCATTCGCAACACAATGTTCAAAGTTGGTATTATATTCCAATATATTTTCAACATGCGCATAGCAAAGCTGACGAGGCAATCGAAAATCATGGACTGTACATGGACGCACGGTACTGGTTATAATGTGCGTTTTACAAGGAGAGCACAACTATCAATGCATTAGAAACAACGTCACAGCAGAGTGGAGACACAAACAATGCAGGAAAAAGACACAGATGGGCCAGTAACTTTGGTAGCAACGGCAGGATGAACACTTGCAAAGGCGTAACCAAGGAAATGCAATACAAAAATGCAAATTAACATTTCTTAAGCAGCAACTAACAACACAGGACCATAAGCGGCAACATTGAAAGCAACAACATAACATCGAATGCGCTGATATTGGCGCCCGTCTTTTAGCGACAGTTGTAACGACTCTCGGGACCTTTGGTGCCAAATATGAGCATCTTCCGTGCAGCAAAGTGACCTACACGCAAAGATTGGTCGCAAGGCAAAGACGCAGGGCGCATTGGAAGTCGTTGGTACAAGGGTCTCCCGAAGCTACTGTGCCAGGCGCGCAGACCAATAATAGGCACACGTTACTCATGCATTCATCACCGGTGGCGCAGGTATCGCCGATGGTGAGGAGAGGGGCGGTACCCATGGTCGTCGTCGTCATGGCCGTGGTGGTCGTCAGAGACGCTGCTGTCGTCGTGAGGGGCGCCGACGTCGTCGACGTGGTCGTCGTGGAAGACGCGGCGCATCTCATGTTGGTGCAGATCTGTGACTGGCAGTCCATGGCATTGGTGCACAAGCCACCGACAGACATCATGGTGGCGGCGCATCTGCCAAGAACGCAGTTGCCGGAGGAACACAGGAAAGCGCTTGCACAGAAAGCGCCGTTTGGCCTTCAGAACAGGGAGCGTTCGCAGCACAGCGGCCACTCTGGCAGTTGTTGGACATGCACTGGTCGGCCACCGTTGCAGAACTGGCCGTTGGTCCAGCTTTGTGGACGCACTCGGTTGCCGTTGGAGGTAGGTCATGCAGACCTGCGGTCATCATACTTGCATCCTACAGGACGAGAGAGGGAGTCTGGCACTCGGTTGGCCACGCAGCGGCGGTTGCGGCATGTCTTTGGACATGCACTCCACATCCGAGATGGCACATGCCGTTGGTTCCTCGCTTCTCCATGCACATGTTGCCGTTGGGCGCAGGACTGCAGAACTTGTGTTGGGCAGACAGCCGTGTCCCGACATGTACGGGTGCGGACACTGGTCATGAACGCAGTTGCCGTTCTCGCAGACACTGAGACATGCACTGACGCGAGGCGCCGAGCAGCGGGCGCCGTTCTCTTTCTTGGCCACGCACATGTTGCCCTTCTCGCCCGGCGAGCAGTACTGTGTGGGCATGCAGTCAATGGACATGTCGATCATGGGGCAGGCGTCGTACTTGCATTTCTTGTTGCGGCAAGTGCCAGAAAGACACTGCACCGAGTACGCGCATTTGTCGTCCAGCTGGAGCTTGGTTTTGCAGATATTGCCGTTGTGGCTGGCTGCGCAATACTGATGTTCAGCACATCCTGTCATCGAGAAAATATCCGGGCACTCGTCCTTCTTCAGCTGCGACTGACAGTGGTAACCCTTCTTGGTCTTGACGCACTCCTGGCCTCTGGGGCAGTTGGATGTCTCGCCGGCTTTGATGCACTCATCCCTGACGCAATCATTTGCACGGCAGACCCCGCTAATGCACTGGAAGCCGGTATGACATGAAAAGCCCTCTGGATGCTGCGGCACACAGTGGGTTCTTCCTGTGCCGGCCATAGCGCACACATAGCCGGAAGGACATCCTCTAGTGAAGAGCGGCAGTGGGCAGATCTTCTTTGGCGGCTCTGGCTTCGCTACGTAGATAATGTTCGGCTTGGTGTCGCCAGAGCTGCCGATAGAGTTTCCGAGGCTAGAGATGGTCTGGCCGAGACTGGAGAAGCCAGCGCTGGCCAAAGCCGCGGGAGCGGCCAGTAGCTTCGACAGGAAAAAGAAACGACCCTGTCGGTCAGAGCTGGCCACGTTCTTCTCACCCTTCGGATCTATTGTTGTGGCACCCAGCCCACTAGCCACGAGACCCACTACGAGAACTATTGACAGCTTCATGACTCGACTGTAAAGTACACTACTCTTCACCGTAGAACTGTAGACCACTGTGCCACAAGCTGCTGTGGCTGACTGTGACCTGGTCGCTGCGTCTCGGCCTTTTATGCGTCTCTCGCCCAATGCCGGCAGCAGTTTATTTGCGCATAGAGACCAGTTTATTTGCCCCGGTTCAACTAAATCCGGTCATGCAAATTACAGTCAGGCACCGCCAGACCGGCCTCCGACCCAACTCTCCGCCTCTTCTCGGCTTTCCACGAAGAGAAGACCACGCAGAGAGGGTTGGGGTTTGCGGTTAAGGCGGACATTGCTCCGTGCAGCCACCGTAGTTCCACATTCCACCCTCGCGAACTTTGCATAGAGGTAATCAGCCACGACTGGCGCCGGCTGCCATGCGTCTGCCGATGGTCAGTTGATTGCCGGCCGTCGCCGAGGAAGGACGTCCCTGGCGGTGCTCCGCCACTGCCTCTTCCACTCAGCCGATACAGTTCAGGGCTGAACAGGTGCGTCTGTGGTGGGTCAGGCGATTCTGTGGTGAGTCAAGTGATTCTGTGGTGAGTCAGGTGAGTCTGTGGTGGGTCAGGTGAGTCTGTGGTGGGTCAGGTGAGTCTGTGGTAAGTCAGGTGAGTCTGTGGTAAGTCAGGTGAGTCTGTGGTAAGTCAGGTGAGTCTGTGGTAAGTCAGGTGAGTCTGTGGTGAGTCAGGTGAGTCTGTGGTGAGTCAGGTGAGTCTGCGGTGGGTCAGGTGAGTCTGCGGTAAGTCAGGTGAGTCTGCGGTAAGTCAGGTGAGTCTGCGGTGAGTTTGGACAAACACCGACTGACACGGTTTCGGGCCAGTCGGGTCTATATTGTCTGTTACAAGCACCTTCATCTGCATTTAAAGATATGTGAGGTAATAAGCAGGAGATTTGCTTAGCTTTTAGTAAAACAAGTAAGAGCATCTGAGCAACACATCGGAAGCTGTAAATGTGGCGCACGGGCTATACACGATGTCGTTTTAACCAGACTTCATTGAAACTCGCGATTGCTGACTAATGCATCTTTGAATGACAGAGGAAAATACGTGGAACAGTTATTAATATATTCAAAATTACATAAATAGCTCCACAGTTTCTTCATCCAATTTTCGCATTTTTTGCATATGCTTGTGATATTGGCATGGAGTTGCATGGCAAATATCAGACAGTGATTTATAATGCAATTAAGTTCTCGTCTATATTTTTTTTTTTATAATTCCGGCATTTTTTATCAAAACGTTATTGTGATGCATGTAGTTCAATTACAAATTGATCATGATGTTCATTAAGGTGTAGCTATATTTTTAAATGACTCATAAAGGTATTCACTTACTAAAGAGCTTGCGTGTTTTGAATTTTGTTTTCCACTGAGCCCCATCACACAAGGTATGAAATTATAAATTCGGCTATCTGCCAAATCGCTTCCAGACCATTGGTCAACCGCTCCAACACTTATTGACACGCATGCCATTATTTTTGACCGAACATGTCAATATTTTGGTCGAGTTGGCAGATTGTCGCAAGTTAACATTTGTCGACACGGTGTATTTTTGATGACATGTTAATATGCCGAATGCTAAATGGCGAATGTACTTGTGTCGAAATGTTTTTTTGCCGAATGTAGAAATGTCGAAATGTGTTTTTGCCGACATGTGAAAAGGTCGAAATGTTATTTTGTCGACATGTGAAAAAGTCGAATTGCTTTTTGACGAATGTCTTTTTGACGAATGTCTTTTTGACGACATGTGAAAAGATCGTAATGTCATTTTTACGAAATGTGATTTTGACGACATTTGAAAAAGTTGACATGTCTTTTTGCCGAAATGTGATTTTGACGACATGTGAAAAAGTCGAAATGTCTTTTTGACGAATGTCATTTTAACGACAAGTGAAAAGATCGAAATGTATTTTTTGCCGAAATGTACTTTTGACGAAGAATCTGAAATGTATGTATACCTTTTTGACGTATGCTATTTTTCTGTCGAAAATTTGCATATTCTATTTTAGTTTTAGCCGAATACCGAATACATTTGGTGCTATCCGTAGCAAATGTCGTCATGTGTCAATGGTTGATTGCTAAAAGCTAAGTTAATGTGCCTTAACCCTATTAGTGGCAGGAGGGCAAATATCGCCCACCCCTCATGTTTTTCTTAGATATCTCCGAAACCACTACGAGTAGGCTTATGAAAATTTCTGTCTTCCCCTAAAATTTAATTCTTAACATCTGGAGTCCAAATTTTTTGGGAAGTTCTGGACTTGAACAGAGGCGAGGTTCCAGCCCATTTTGGGAGGTATTTTTCTGGCGACATATTGGCGATAATACGGAAATGCGGTTTCACGGTTTCTTCCTACTGACTCAAGTATGAAAAAGTTGCATAGCTTTACGGTGATAAATAAGTTTCAAATTAAAGGTATGATGAAAGCAATTTAAATAGTAAAAAGCTATAAGCGTTAATCTGTTACGGGCAGAAAGGCGGTCTAGTGCTACGCGAAATGGACGGGAAAATTCTGTTAGTCCAAAAGTATGAACGCCGCTGACAAGTCAATAGCATATAATTGCGATTATAGATTACGTGAGATCTGGGAGATATTTCTCGCTTCATATTTTGGCATACCATATTTAATATTTTTTGCGGGAATAATTTATAAGGACTGTCCAGCACAGCAAGACAAAGGGTAAAATCTAGCTGTGAGAATTGACGCATATACTGCATTACGGTGCACTAAAAGATTTAGTCCTGCAGAATGATTACTGGAAGTATGGTCAGGAGAGAATAGTTCAAAGATTACAATTTTAACGCAGAATAGGCGCGCTCCCGAATTAATTCGAGAAAAAGGGGGTCATATATTGCCAGGGAACTTTGATGCATGGGCTGCACTAGACCACAGACATACTGCATTTCCGTATGAAATAAGCACCTCAGGGTCCTTACTTATAAACATGATAGGAATAGGCAGCCCAGGTAATGTACGAAGAGCGGTTAATATGTATAAAAAATGCAAGCACACTAATAATTGATCTGACTTTTAGTTGTTTATATAGCGTGGAGGTTTATAGTGCTTTTGATCAAAATAAGGTTTTTGCACTTCCTACTTGATGATCCTGGATACCCATATGATTTCAAGCATTCAAAATGGAGAACTATCTATGACCATAACAACTATTAATAATACGTGTAGTTAGGACCAAGTCATGACTGGCTGAGATGCATAATTTGTGGTTAGTTATTATCTCGTCCCCTTTTTCGCTTAACTTGGCGTGGCGGCACTATTCCTGAGTGCCAAAAAATAAATAGCTTAATTAACTTTATTTGAATATATGTATTAAAAATACATGATTATTGCCATTGGATTCAGAAAAAAGCCAATATAAAAACGTGGTTGAATTTCGCTTTTACTTCGCCCGAATTTACATATGACCCTCCACACGCCTAAGAATAGGATTGCGTTATATGAGGACGTGTTTAGAAACTAAACGTCATGTGAAATAGATCTGCAGTATTTCCTACTCCCCAATATATTATCGTGTGGCCCGCTATTGCTGTCCGCATATGCGAAGGTCACTTTAATCACTTTTCCCAAATTTGTTGTATTGGAAATTCGGGAATTTGCATGAAATACCAGGAGCAAGCTTGGCTAGTTGTCACACAACCCTCTAGTATAGTTTTCTTGCTAATTTTGGGTGTCCCGTTTCCCAACCCTCTATTTAAGGTTTATACATTCCCGGTTTTTCTTAGGGAATGTAGGGATTATGTAAGTGGTGAATCGACCACCGTTTGATTTTTGAAAATCGGACGGGTAGATCTCGAGATCTCCGGGGGGGCGACTATGCCCCCCCCCCCCTCCTGCCACTAATAGGGGTAGCCGGGAGACTGCCACTTATAGGGTTCAGTTGATTATATATTCTGTTTAGGGAAGTTATCGAAAGCGCACGAACTAATATATTATGGAAATCTCCATAATGCAAATGCAAACACATAATTTTTTCTCCTCGGATCTGGGCCGGTTACCTTATTTTGGTTTTTGATAAAAAAAAACACTTTTTCGGGACAAAAGTCACTTGTTTCAGGAATTTCGGAAAAACAAAAATTGATATTGTGTGCAAAAGCACTTTTTTGGAGAAAAAACACGCAAAAACCGTGATATTCCGTAGCATATACAAAAAAATTATATTACCGTTTATCTCACACCAACGTGCAGGGGCGTCACCGATAATTCTTGAGTGGGGGGTCGGTTGAAATTACGAAAAATATAACTTCATTTTTTATGAGTGTATGTTTGCAATATGTTTAATTCGGATTGCCATGCTTTAGTAGTTATTTTGCTATTTGGCGTCGTCGCAGGCGTGCCAGTGGAGCGAGATACACTCCCATTCGTCAAAAAGGCATTTCGACCCTTTCGCATGCCAACAAAATGATTTTTTTCTCACATATTTTCCAAATAATGTTTCGGCAAAAATACATTTCGATTTTTTCACTTGTCAGCAAAATTATTTTCGTCAAAAAGTCATTTTGACTTTTTCACTTGTCGTCAAAATCACATTTCGTCAAAATAACATTTATCTCTTTTCACATGTCAGCAAAATGACATTCGTCAAAAAGACATTTCGACTTTTCACATGTCGTCAAAATCACATTTCGACTTTTTCACATGTCGGCAAAAGACATTTTTACATTTTGACATTCGGCAAGACAACATTTCGACAAAAACACATTCGCCATTTAGCAATCGGAATATTCACATGTCGTCAAAAAGACATGTCAAAGTGTCCTTCGACAATATGCATTTGCCAAAGTGTCATGTAACCTCCCAGACCATGCTCTCATTTTAACCAAACAAATCAACCAAAGCTTCAGGTTCGTGGTAGTATTTTTTTTTTATCTCATTGCATTGCATTAAAGAGTACAACAACATAAAAAGTACAACATTACAGTACACTACACCAACATTATAATACTACAACATTATAGAATAGCAACATTACAGTACAACAGCAAAATACCAGTAAGGCGCCGTAGTTGGCGATGAACAAGCGAGCGCAACAAATTGTATGGTGAATTTTAACTCGATCAGGCAAGTAGTTTCCAATATACAAAATGAGGGCGCACGTGCGCACATGCAGAGACTTACACTATTGCCTTGTGGGAAAGAGGTGGCTGAGAGGTCTCTAACTATACAGGAAATCGGTACACGATCGGTTAAGCCGTTCCTGAGATATATATCATAAATGTGTATGTATAATAAGGGTGTGCACGTGCGCACGTGAAGAGGCACTGCACCCTTAACTTGAAGAGAAGCGGCGGTTGAGGAGTCCCTAAACACGCACAAAATTGGAACACGATCGGTTCAGCCGTTCGTGAGATATATTAAGGTTGTGTCGACGCTAACGAATAAAGCGAGGGAGGCAATCCAGCAAACCACTCTACAAACTTTGGACAATAGGTTGTGGCGCTCCGGCGTCTTTCGTTCATGCAGAATTTTTAATAAATGAGGTCAACGGCATCTGATTCCTACGAATTTGTTTTCATGTTTGTAAAAGAAAGGATGCTAGTTTCAATACAAAATCAAAATAAATAAAATTAATCTGCATTTAGTTTGGAACTAATTTTGCATCATTACATCTAAACAGTGACACCGCACATTTGACCATTGTAGCGTGGAAACACTGCTAAATTAAGCGCACACCTGGTATAGGATATGTTTCTTCGTTGTAACGTTGATAGAGCTATTTCATGGTCACAAACACGGTAGATAAAATACTCATGGTTACAATGTTGTAATGCCTTTTGGAGGTAAATGCTACTATTTAGGAAATATTACTAGGCGCCACAGAGTGAATAACACTCACATAAAAAGTAATGACACCCTTTTCTTGTTTTTCATACTCTGTCAAAAATGCTATCATTTTTGGGTGCCAAAATGACGCTTAATTTAGGTATCCTGATACTATGTTCTGGTGTAAGGACCCCAAAATGAGGTGTCAGAAGGGTGTCGGACACTCATAAACGGAGTCATCTTGGGGAGTCAGGGGAGTCAGGAAGTCACCTGACACCCCTCGAATCGCACCAGTAAATGGTATCTATGGTAATACTAAATGGTAATAGCTAGCTAAATGGTAATAGCTAAATGGTATCTATGTTATAATGGTAATACCTCTAATGGGTACCAGGGAACTCCCTATTATTTTGCAACATCACCCCTTCCAGGTGTTGCCCTTGGTATTGACACCCAAATTTGATGCTATTGACACCAGCAAATGGTTTTCAGTACATGCCATCGAATACCTGAATCCCGCCCGTAACACTCAAAAATGGAGCTCCAGAGTGGCACCCAAATTGGGTGCCAGCTTGCAACGTGCACAGCGTTCCAGATACTGTAACCAACCCCATGAACAGACACAAAAGCACTGTTATGCCAACAATCGAAACACTGTGTTTTCAGTAAAAAAACGTCTCACACACAAGGCAGAACGGCATGAAAATGACAAAGTAATTTAGAAACCCCGCACAATGAAACATTACACAACGAAGCGATAAACACGAACGACAAAATGTTCGGTCACAGGACACCCAAGCGCCTTTTCTCCGCCAAAGCAGGATTTACAAATCAACGTTGACATCGACTGCTCATCGGCTCTTCGCGGTAGCCAGCCGCCGCCCACCTCCGGTGCCGTTCGCTCAAGAGCCTGTATCACCTTAGCCACTCGCGATGGCTCCTGTGCTTTGAAACCACAGACGTAATTGAACAGGATCACACCAAACGTTGATTTGCTTTACTTATTGTTGAAGATTGCGCATGGACCATAGCCTAGTAAAGGAAGACGGCAGATTTTGAAAGACCTTAAATCTTCCGCTTAGCAGCAACTGAAAATGAGAGACAAACGCACAATCAGCTATGCAGAGCACTGCAGAATACATAATATATAACTCACTAACGCAGATTCGTCAATGCTGGACATGCTTCACACGTCCTAATAATAAATTAGTGATCTTGACATGATGCTGAAACAAAATTCACTTTAAGGAAATAGTTCACCTTCAACATGGGCCGTGTCCCGTGAGGGGGCCGTGTCTACGGTGGGGGCCGTGTCCCGTGGGAATGTATGGAGGACCGACGAACACACTGCTTCTGTTGCGTGCAACATAACAATCGCTTACCTGAACTTTTGTCCGTGATGTGAGATGTTCTTAATCGTAAAGACAAGGTGAATGAGTCACCAATACCAGAAGAAGAATGGCACACCTGACGGCTGACACCGTACAATGATGATAGAAGAATGGAACCGATGTGGCCGTGACGGCTGCGGGCCGCGGCACGCATAATGGCGCGTGCAGTGTCGTCCCTCTGGTTAGTGACGTCACAAGGGGCTCAGACACCCTGCGATTACAAGTATCTAGTTAGTGGCGGATCCAGGGGGGGGGCAGTGCAGGACATAAAGCTTTCTTGTTGGCCCTGACGCACAGTCGAAGCAATTGTGTTTGTGGACCTTCGAAGTCTGAGCTGACTTGACCTATAGGCACCAAACCAGCTATTCAATAAGTTATATAGGCGCCATTGATCCAGTCTTTTTTTAAAATACCTTTCATCCAGATTACGGAAATTTCATTGGGACAAATATTCGACACTCTATAAAAATATAGAGCGGACACATTAGATGCGGACGTCGGACTGCGACACCCTTACATGTTTAGACTACGATGGGATTTTCACAACAATATTAGGGGATGTCCGTCTTGCCCCGCTTTTCCCTAAACTGATCCGCCACTGAAAAATGGCTTCCTAAACTTTGCCCAAAACACCACGTTGTTGCGACCATGACACTCTTGTATGAGTTTTGATACCTTCTGTTTGCTGATTCAAGGGAGTTTGACTCCATGACGTCAGAGCATAAGGAGATCTGGCTATCTTACCCTGTTATCTAACTCCTTTCGAAAGTTGTCATTAGCTTTTCGAGGTACCCTGGACGGAGTTAGGCTCCTAAAAAGGAACCATGACTCTCTCTGCAAGGGTGTCAAATATACAAGGGAGTCTGGAGAAAATGTGGCACCAACGCAAGGAGCGGACACACGAAATCCCTATTTTTTGGGGTTGGGCCCCCAGGGAAAAAAGGGACCCCAAACTAGTTAAATTGGGGGCTTGCTTTTCGGAACATGGTCCCCTGCACCTGGACTACCGACACCAAATAAGGGTGTTAAAAACTATATATTGAGACACTGACCCCAGATCAAAGTGCCGTCGATCCAAATTATGGGGCCGGGTACCACAATTTTTTATGAAAGGTGTCAAAACTTCCTTTTTTCTGTGCTCAGTCTTAAAGGGAATAGTTCACCTTTAACATAGGGTTTTGAGTTGAGATAGCTAAGTTGTGGCGCATGCTCGAAAATTGAACTTGTGACGCTTTCACATTTTCCAAGAAACCTCTTTATTATTTTAGAATATTTAGTCCTAAAAGTCGAGACCGGGTATACCCGGTAAACTCCCAATCGCTTATTGGCTGATTTTGGCTGATGTGACGCATGATTATGCCGCTAGAGATGACGTAAGACTTTGGAAAAGTGTTTGATAGAAACACTTAGTGCTGGACTGGACAAAAACATATTGTTTCATTACCTCATTCCCTGGATTGCAAGAATAAATTGTGTGAGGATTTATTGTGATTTTGATGCTTAAATCGTCTATAAAACGTTATTCTCAGAAACATTCTTCAGATAAATATTCAGACGTAACTAGTCTTACAGATGGGCCGAAAATCTGTCATTCATCTTGCCTTGCTTCCTTGCGTGCATGTGGTTTCAGGAATACCTAACTCTCGTTTCACTTCAACTGATTATGCAAAAGAACTTACACTGATAATTTGTCGTAAATGAATACATGTTTATTAGGCTAAGTTGAAATATTAACACATCTTCCTCAACGTCCATAGATGAACCACGGAAACTTCTTCTTGGATAAACACAAATAACGGCAAAGAATATTTGCATTCTTTGCCGTTTGTTTGATCTATGTGACCTCGCCCATATTAATGATTTATTCCGTCGGCGATTATGCCAAATAAATAAATGAACAGGCACGTGATTTGACTTCGAATTAATCTCCGTGGTTCTAAAAGCGTTGCATTTTCCCTCAAGTCAACAAGTTATTAAGGCAAGTAAACTGTCTTGTATGCGCCACGAATCCTTCAAAATAGATGACGTTTTGATGACATACGTGCTTCTAAAACAAGCTGATTTCGCATTACTTTGAGGAAAAAAACAACAAACAAAATAAATGACTTTTTTTTCAACGTTTAAAATAGGTTTCTTTGACTTACTAGTAATATGATACTTAATTTCTTGCTTCTCTTCATCATTTCTGAGCTTTTTCTATTTTTTTGTTTGCAAGGTGAACTATTCCCTTTAATGACATGGGGTAACGGTGTTTCATTTTGTTTTTGTTTTGATTTTAAAGCAAAACGCGTCATTGCAGATGTATGAAGTCGACTCTGCTCCCCTAACGCTCAGCAGAGAAAGAGTCGGCCAGGGGTCAAAAAAGGAGAAGTGGTCACAAACGAAACTCCGGATCAAGGCGGTCGCCAGCACTGACGCATCCATAATGGGTGGCGATATATCAGTGATAGGTTCCGATATATCGGGTGAACGGGTGGCGATATATGGCGTTAAATCCTGTTGTCGATATAACGGGTGGTGACCACAGCGATATATCTTATATCTCTTTTTAGCTATCATATTTGCTAACTAAGGTCCGCCAAAAAGTTCGCTCCGCCCAGCTTGAATGTACTTCCCACGCCCCTGTGCATATGTGTGTTCATAAGAGATTGATAGCATCATGCAACACATGTTTGCATGCATAATACATTTATAGTATTATGCATATGTATATATACATAGTCATATTAGCTGTTTTCACGAAGGATTTTTTTTTACCTGGTAGCACTCAGTAATACCCGGTAATATTTTGCGCGTTTTAAGTAATTGGTTCTAGGTACACGAATTTTTCAAGAAATGTTGGGAATCAATTTAAACTTTATGAATTAATATACAATTACCTGCTCTTACAATGCCAAATGTCCCGTTAGTTTTATTTGTATAATCAAATTCATGAAAAAATATTACTGTGTATTACCGTGTACTACCGGGTTCTACCGGGTACAAATACATCCTTCGTGAAAACGGCTATTAACTAGTAAAATGCGTTTGCTTTCATTAGTTTCGTATTTTCGTATTTAGTTTCCTATTTTTTATAAGTTTCACATTTATTTAGTAAGTAGGTCATAGGTATATATTCATTCAATGGCGCTGGCTTTAATATGCCTACTCAGCAACAAGCGACGTTCAGCTGAGTGGGGTACACGAAACACCAGCAAGAAGCGCCTGGGAATTGACCAGACTTTGTCCTGCGTCCCGTGTGTAGAGATCCCCGAGCTACCCCGAGCTATCCCCGAGCTACTGACGCCGTGAATACATGGGAAATCCAGGGATGCAGCTGGGGAGCAGTCATTTGCTGTTTTTAGAAATGACTACTTTCCGCCTTTTTGTATTTAACCACATCGAAACCACACCGAAACAATCTCCCCTCTTATGTTTTTTTTTTTTGATTGTTTTCATTTCTCAGCTGGGAGTCCTGCGACATTGTCCTCGTCTGTTCTCTGGTGTTACAGAAAGGTGTCGTGCGCCGTTGGGATCGAGTGTGGGGCACTGCTGGTCACCCATTAATGGGTGGCGGCTTATGCAAAATAGTCATTTTGAGGGAAGTATAATTAAATTAATGAACATAGAACAAAGGACATGTATTTCCTCAATGATCCACACAACCCATCAGGTGGTTTTTCACTATGGCACGTCAGTCCGTTAAAACAATACATAGGGATGTGATGGGAACGACTACACTGACGGATGAACATACGGACGAGAACATAACATAAAATGAAATAGTACAACATAATAATAAAGATACAAATAACAATGCCAAAAACAGCAGCTAAAATAGTAGCGCAGCGCAATGAACATACAATTAAAAACCAACTAAAATATAAACTGCCACAGCCCAAATCAGGTCACATCGCTTGATAGCACAGCGTTTTTCAGTGCTTTTCGAGACGGTAGATTTGACTCGACGTGCAAATCGTTCAGCAGTTTTACACCGCACAAATCAGGTTAACACAATCGGCGCCATGCCTTGTTCTCTGGTCCGACTCTGTGGTACTCGAGTATCTGGTGAGAGGTCCAAATGGACGCCCTTACGATGATGTTCCCAGATTCTTCCTCCTACGTGTCTAATTATCTGTACCCTAACATTTTATACTTAAGTCAGGAATCCGCCTGTAGATTCCCATTTTCGCTCCCTGAAAAGACTTAATATTCAATGTCTTTGATTTTTTGCTCTCCACGAGACGCATCCTACCGCCGTAAGAGTCAATTATATATTTTGCTCGAATGCTCATGACGCGCTATAAATATTAATGTTCAATTTATTCGTTGGCTGTTTTGGAGAACAAATATGTTATTTGATTAGTTTATTATACTTTTGGAGCAATGCCCTTCTAATAGGAATTATTTGATTGTGAGCCACCTTTGGGAAAAGTATGTAGAATGATGGAGAAGAATGCCCTGATTACCGGTCCTGGCATTCATTTTCGCGAAATAGATAAGTTTTACAGACTAATTGTGTTTTTGTATATTGAAAAATAGTCATTTTATGTTTACAATGTTATGAAGGTCGTCACTATACGAATTATTAGCAGTCACCTCTCTAAAGCGATGTTGTGTGACTTGACGTCTGTCACGAGGAGCCAAGCGGGGCATCGAACGGCAAAAATCGTTCCTTGAACAGATGCGTAAAACCGTAAGACAACTGCGGCTGTCGCTGGTTCCTGACTGCGCAGAAAATATTGGACGCGGTGATTACATAATCTAGTGTTAATGTTTGACACTAGGTGGTTTTTTAGGATGTTACATAAGCCACTCATTCTTCTTATGAGTGGAAAATATAGTTATTAAATTAGGAAAATAAACAAACTTACAATTGAACACGATTTGATAGTTACTTTAAGAAACTTAAGTACTCGCCCCACTCCAGAGTGAATTTATTCCAAGGGGGATAGGCCCATTGAATTGAAATTCAATTAGTTAGCACTGGCATTGATGCTTATCCTCAAATTGCGGAGAATATTTAAGCTAACCGGTGAAGGTAAAACAACCCGTTCGTACTCAATCAACAGTTGTCCCCTGTTTGGAGACAGGAACCTTCAACTGTATGTAGTTATGTATATCCAAAAAACATGAAAGAGTCCAATGAAATAATATCAATCAGACCCAAGTTATGGCCTGAATCCAATCGTGTTTCATTTTCTGGAAGAACCCGATACACCTGTCTCGCTAAACAGACATCAAACTTTCTGTCATTCCTCATAATATATTGTTGAATGCTCTGTGACTGAACAGGCTTGTGGATGCTCACAGCACACCCATCCGTCAACACATTTGTCAACTCCACATAGTATCTGATGGGTAATTTTTAATTTGGGAAATCGGTTCACAATTGACTTTAAATATTTATTTAAACATATCCCACCATAGTGAATTTGCCCATTGGTATTGAGCTGAAAAATACATTAGTTAGTACTGAATTATGTTCTATTGCGGATAAATTGCAGCTACCGGTTCGAGCTACCCAACACAGTTTAGGGCCTTTCAAAGGACCATTGTCGCATTATTTTTCAAATTGAAATCGCGACTTAGAAAAACGACTGACAAAGAAACAGGACATCATACTCCCATTTGTGTACAACTTGTGCTACAAGTCAATACACATCTTCTCCAGTTCCCGGTGGTAGCGGGCCGACGAGGGCTCTGGACGAAGCAAGTAGCTAAACTGCAAAGCTACTGTTCGGGCGGGAGGCGGCGTTCAAAAGCAATTGCCCGGTGGGAAATCACAGTGGGGTTAGTTAACTACTGATGACCAGGTAATGCGAAGTTACGTCACGGTGAATCTTGTGATTGGCGTAGAAAAATGACCACATATGACCAACGCGTTTTTTGCGTTTCAACTCAGTAAAACTAGGGCTCGTTTTGGAAGCGAAAAATGTAGATTTTAGAGGTTTCTCAGTTACGTACCCGACAAGACTGCTCGGCCTACTCTCTCAGTTAAGAGAGACTAATGTTAAAGGTGACCATTCACGGTAAATTCCCTTTAAAGTTGAACTTGCAGAGCATGTCGCAATGGTCTCCCCATCTTCTCCCCGCCGTCATGTTCATTTCTGCCTATTTTTAGAGCTTTGTTACTGGGAGAATTTAGACTTCACGCAAGATGCGACGCAGTGTGTGGTAAATAAATATCAAAAGTTATATAGTTTTAAAACAACCTTACGGCGGGGCTGTCAACCCCCCACCCTCGGTGCATGGCGGTTTCATAAGGGCGGCCAATCACATACATTGTGGTCTCATATTCTTTTATGAAACAACGTCAAAAGATAAAAAGCACCACTTACCGCCCGGGATCCCGTGGCTCTTACTTTCTCTTGCATACCCCCCGAAACTCCTTCCCCGCTGACCTGACCTCTTAGACAACGCTACTGACTCCGTCTAGTATGTCTTGCGTTCACATTGCGCACCTTGCAATACACCCACATCCTTTCCTCCTTTTGTATACCTAGACACCCTAGCCTGTGTTCCCGTGTGAATCCCATGCCTGCTTCTGTTTGCCTTACTTTCCCCTACGCATTAACCCCACTCTCTTCCTCGATGACCAATTTTAGCAGCCCTCAGCAGTCTGCACAGCCTAAGAGCTGATGCGTCCCTGCTCTATCATCTGGTTCCCTCTCCCGTACCCCTGTCTCGACTTTTATACCCTGAGATTCTATACCCTGATATTTCTATACCCTGATATTTATTTATTTTGTCGTATCTCTGTATCCCTGGAACGTGCAGTTCTATTTAACCTTGAGACTCGCTATATTTCCGGATACCCTGAGATTATATACCCTGAGACCCCTCCGCTTGTCACTAACTATCCCTGCACCTCAATACCTCTCCTCCAGCCTGAGCTCCGTGGATCGAAACTACCACCCTCTCCCCCCGTCCCCTCACCAAGGTCAGACGCCCAGGACCCCGTTCTGGTAACGACCTAGGGCCAACTTATGAACCTATAAGGGTGAGAGTCATCCGGTTTGATTTTAGTGAATCATCAATTGGACACAGTCACGCGCTAAGCAGATCTCACGTATATATCATCAGTTGGCTTCTGCTGATACCGGCCAAAATTTGATACGCTGAATGCTATTTTGAGAAAGTCTTGAGCTAGTGTACACTTTTAAAAGTATACATAAGAAACATCAAAAGACAGCATAGGGAGGAAGCCATCTGCATAAGACAAAGACAAAAATACGAACATTGTTTGTATATGCATTTTATTGCCGCGTCGTCAATATGAGGGAAACTAGCCCAGTACCGCCCTATAATGGCGTTCCTGCGCCCACGAGGAAGATGCACTCTTTAGCCTCAAGATGCCTTCTATTACGGTGGTTCGCGCCATGGTTTGCATCACTACAGTGAGGACTCAGCGAAGCATTATGTCTGTTGGTAAGTGTTTGTGATCGTAATGTAGACGAGTAGAAGTTTTACCGTGGGGTTGGGGCAATCAAGCTAGATCTAGTTGTGGGCTTGTGTTGTGTCTAAACATACTCTCTAATGCACATTACGTATTCACCCGGTAATTCATCACCCAGTAAGTGATGTCCTTCTATACCCAGGTGTAGTGGATACGTTCCAGAGCCGACAAATCACACCATTAACTATCAGACTTGTGTTATAATCTGCTCCAGACTCCCGTCGTTGACCACCCCGGGGTGTGGAAAAACTTTCAAATCATTTTGAAATTTGACAATCCTACTAACCCCGTTAACCCCCTCCCATTTGGTACATAAGACTCGGAACGGCGTTCTGACTGAGAATTAAATCCGCAAACACGATGGTATCAAAATATTTGTTGTATCTTGATTTGCTAAATACTTATTTGCGAAAAACTGTTAAAAACGACCGCAAGCGACATGTGCCAGAATTGACTTCAAGGGTGACGTCATGTGTATTTCTGGACACGTTACGGAGATAGGGATGACACCCCCCTGCTCTGAACTCAGCGGACACAGCACTCCCGACAGATGACTCCCCACCCTCCATTTTCCCCGTCGTCAGGCAGCAATGCAGTCACCGTTGGATTATGCAGGCAGATACCGGTTACGTCTAATAGGTGTATCATGCTCAGCCGTCTACACAGCATTCAGAGATGAGTTGAGCCGGCACATATTATCGATTCCAGGTCGTGAGCCGCCGATCTATGATGCGGGCGGCGGCGGCGCGCTTGCGGAGGAGAAAGATTAGCAGGAAGGCTGCGATCCGACAAGATAGGTTAGCATGGAGGATAAGATCCGACCAGGAAGGTTAGCAGGGAGGCCGCTATCCGACAAGATTGCCAGTTGGGCTGGTAATAAATGGTACCTAGTTTACCAGTAAAGAGCCGGAAATACAGGTAGGTATATTGCACTGCTTTATTTTTGACGAATCATACCGCTGCGCTGGCGCTGGTAATGTAGGTAGGTTTTGCACTGCTGTATCTTTGAAGTGCCATGCCGCTGCACTGGTAATGTAGGAAGGTATTGCACTGCTGTATCTTTGAATTACCATATCCCTGCACTGGTAAAGTAGGAAGGTATTGCACTGCTGTATTTTATAAGTACTATACAGCTGTAGCATTTATGAAAATGCACAGCGGGCTGTCCAATAGAAACTGAGAGGACAATTTTAAGGCTATGGTTGTGGCACTGATATGCAATGGTCGGATGATTTGTAGACAAAGTAGTGTAATGACACGTGAGCTCTGTCGGTTTTGGTCCACTATGCAGCAGTTTCCGTTATTCTCATTCATGGAAAGGCGGATGTGATGAGTGTAAGGGCACATAGCTTTCAACTGATAATAAGTAAATGAATTTGATTAGTCGAATAGGGTATGAATCGAATATACTATTGACGTAGGGGGTGACAATACTGGAGGAATAACCGATAGCAACGGTAGAATAGCAGTCATAACCAGGCGATGTGAAGAGTACAGTGACTTTTTTACCGGCAGAAGCAGCGAGCAAAACAGCACGTTGCCGACCCTCCTGCGAACAACCAAAGAAAACAGATATAAATTGCTTACAAAACTATCTGATAACCTGCCTGACAACCTTGGAAACTGCCTGATCGTCCGCCTGACAACCTTCGACTGACTGACAGCCTTCGAAACTGCCTGGCAGCCTTAGCAACTGCCTGACAGCCTTAGCAACTGCCTGACAACCTTCGACTGTATCTCTTCCAAGGCAATTGAAGCAGCATCTCGCGGGACACGTGAGGGCGCAAATTGCGCGATGGCGTCCTGCCTGTGCGTATGCCGTATGTGTGTGCATGACTGTGTTTGTCCTCACGGCCGACTCACGACTAACTTACTATGATCTGTTGACGATGGGCAATACGCAATAGCAGCGCGGAGTTTATCTGGGACGGCCCCAATACTCGTGAATATGCATACGAATCTGCTCACAAATAAACAAAGGCGCCAACTTCCATGTCATCCCTAAGTTAGACTTCTTAATGAGTGACAGCCGCGGCTGTCACACCGAACCAAACCTGAGAAAAGGCATATCTGCAAGGATTTCCCTGACGTCGAGCTCGCAGACATCGAGCTGATCTGCCAGAGGATCTCGTGATCTTCACTCCAAGACACCAGAGCTACCTGACATTGCCGTCGCATGCCGGCGCCGCTGTTTTGCATGCAAGGCCAGCCTGTGCAATGGAGCACCTCCTCGAACAGATGACGTCTGCATAGCTGCGTTTGCAGGCGGGCGGTATGCAGCAGCATGTGCGCGTCGGCTGGCTGCAGGGACGACTTCATTACAATACTGAACCTTTATTACAGTGCTGAATGACCACTGCGTGACATTATTGCTGATTTTCACCTGGTTCCTGACTTGGGCACCTGATTCCTGACTTGGGCACCTGATAGCTGACTTGGGCACCTGATAGCTGACTTGGGCACCTGATAGCTGACTTGGGCATGTTTTGTCCAGTGGTGGACTACAGACTCGGTCATGGGTGGTTAGGGATAGAAGATCCCTGAAGCTTCGAGAGTCCCCTCGAGATTGGTGGGCTTCACCACAAATAGGTCCACGGCTGGTCCAAATAGGTACTCCTCGTGATTGGTGGGCTTCACCACAAATAGGTCCACGTCTGGGCCAAATAGGTACCCCTCGAGATTGGTGGGTTTTACCACAAATAGGTCCACGGCTGGTACAAAAAGGTATCCCTCGAGATTGGTGGGCTTTACCACAAACAGGTCCACGGCTGGTCCAAATAGGTATCTGGGATCCACGTACACTACTGCAGGCCACGCAACCGGGAGCGAACTGCAACGGACTTGACCATTCAACCGCTGGTTGCAGGGGCGTAGAAACGCGAGAAAAAAAAGACTTTTTGCTTGGGGGGGCACTTAGCATGAGAGCGGCACCTAGCTGAATGGGTGGCAGCCTTCTGAAGGGGCGGCACCTGGTTGAAAGGGCGTCATCTTTCTGAAGGCGCGGCACCTGGCTGAAGTGGCGGACGGCTGAAAGGGCATCATCTTCTGAGAGGCGGGACATGTTAAAAAGAAGAAGCTGCACCTGGTTGAAAGGGCGGCACTCGGTTGAGGGGCGGAATATTTTTTTTTAGCGGCAACACCTAGCTAAAGGGCGACGTCTTTCTGAGGGTATAGCACCTGGCTGAAGGGGCGGCATCTTTTGAGGGACGGCACCTGACTTCCGGTCAGTCGTGGCACCTGTGTATGGGACGGCGCCTCGTCGAGGGCGGCACCTAGACGGTGGCGGCATACTGGGACGTCCAAAAAAAGTGGGCGACTAGTCAGAATGGTCTGTTAGGCGTCGACGCCCCTCGCTGGTTGGTCCAACTTGGAGCGCCCAGCCCCCTGATTGGTCTGTCGATATACGGCTCGATTAATCAGCTCGAGGCTGTCGGTCCTGGGTCCACCACTGGGGGAAAAAAAAAAAAAAAGGCCCGGGGGGGTTTTTTTTTTTTTCCTTGTCCACCACGTCTGCGCGTTGAACCGGCGGTGTCGCTGACCAGACACTCAGCAGCTGACACCTGCCACACCTGTCACTGACACCTGACAACCACACCCGTCAATTTGTCTGGCAACACGAGAGAGTGCGCGCTGGTGTGACCACATATCTCCTGCTCTTAAAGCACTTGGGTGACAGAGAGACTCGGAACTTGTGCACCACCGTGACTGCCTGAACGTGCACAGGGCGCTGCATGCCAGCGAGTCGCCCCACGCGCTGCGTGCTGTTTTTGTGACGCGTGCCGAGTCTTTCCAACGTCAGACTCGGGCTGTTTCAGACGGCGTCGGCTCTCTGCATCTGCCGCGCGTCCGGCTGACCGCCACCCAGCAGCAGTTCCCGTACCGGCTGCGACGCGTGCGAACTCACTGTAAGAGGCAGCCGTCCATACCCGCTCGCGCCGCGCGCTTTGACTGTTTTTAAAATCGCTGACTCAACCGACTTTATAGCCTCATACACTGTATATGCACTTTTTTGTGTATGAGATGCATCTAATAAACACGAGAACTATATGGGTGCCGAACCCCAAGCCCAGCCCAGCCAAAGCCCATGAACACCAAGCCCAGACCCAGACCAGACCCATTCAAATTTATAATATTGATACCCATGCCCATTGTGGGCCCATTCAGATAAGGCAGATAATTATTTTCAACTAAAATTTGCAACCATTATCCTAGCATGTTGACGTCTTCATACTAGTTAACGATAAATAATATCAGGCACCTGTGTGATTGCTGTTGATTTGGACATTATCGAACACTTTGCGGTCAACACTATCATATTGGATCAGACTTAGGATCGGATATGATTTAAAAATCTTACTGCCCTATTACTTACCAAGATTTATTGATGTCATATAATTGCCAACGTCTATTGTTTAAGTGTCCTATATCATTTAAACAACATATTTACCTTGTTAAACATCTGGTTGTTAAGCAAAAAAGAACGCTTAGCAACATTGTTCTAAAATTGTCATACCGATGCCCATCCAGTACCCATAAAAGTCAAAAAATGCATACCCAACCCAGACAATCGGAAGAATTGAGTGGGCACCCATGGGTGCAACCAGCCCATGATAGTCCCTGATCAATAGCCTTGTAAGGATAACCCGAGCGGGATAAGACTAGGTGTAGAATACTCACTATGTGGAAGCACCTTTAATGCATTGAAATTGCGAGACAATTCACTTTTTTTTAAATAATGTCTGATAATTTCCAAAACAGATGATAATAACTGTGATTTAAAAAACTTTGTCTTTTTGTATATTGGGTTGTTTCACCAAACTTGAGAATTAGCAAATTAAAATATTTTATTTAAGAAAAAAATGCCTGTAGCCAGGGCTGTTCAAAAGTGCGAACATGATACATCAAGTGGGCGCCAGAAAAAAAAACTTCAAATTTGCTCCGGGACCGAAAAGGCCATTCTTCGCAGATATATTTTTTGTTTACTTTTGTCACCTGGACAGGTCTTAGGGGCCCCTGTCTAGACCGAAAGGGCCCCTCAGCGAGTGAGAAGAGCCCTTAACCCGCGCGGCGTAGGGGTCTCCAGCCGAACGCGCGGCGTAGGGGGGTAAATATTACCCCCCTCTTATCTTCCGAATCAATGACCGCAGCGAGACGCGCAAAGCGGCGATCGAAATCTCTCAATGAAACAAGTCGAATTCATACTTGACATTTTTCAAATTAGGTCAAATGTCAGGTCACGGTCAGGTCATATGGCAAATTCCAGTTAATTGAGTTAATAGCTCATACTTTCAATCATAATCCTTTGATTAAGACTATCAATGCACATAAAGCTCTCAAAGGTGTTATACATCTCATGCATTAAGTAAAAGTGAAATTGCATGCAAAGTTCAAGGTCAAGGTCAGGTCACAAAAGGTCACTGTCACGAAGAGGTCAAAAAAAGTTGTGTGACACATGTTTTAGGGGTTATTTTGCACGTAAAAATATATAGCAACAACCATTTCTACAACTTGACCCCATTAAAGGTCAAAATCAGGTCATATAAGGTCAAAACATGAAGCTGACTAATATTAATAAACAATGCATGTTTCTAGGTCAATTTTGTCTCATAAACACAAAAATGACTTTTATATATCTGTATGAGGTCAAAAAATCAAAAAAACGTTTTTTTTTTTTAAATGACGTCATTACCTACTTATGCTTGGAGAGCAATCAGTCACTGAAAAATGAAGATAAAACTTTGAGATTTGGTTTTGGTATTTATTACTCTTGGTTCTCATATATATTCCGTTTTTTTGAAAACCTTGAATAAAAAAAAATGGAGGATTTTTTTTTTTTTTTTTTGGTGGGTCAAAAACCGAAAATTTTGGGAAATCCAAATTTGCCATTTTGTAGAGAATTACGTTTAATTTTTCATACAGTTTTGCGTTTGTAATTTTCATTAAAGCTATGTTTTCTACGATGCATCAAACAGTTATCGTTATTTAACCAAAAATGGCATGACATGACGTCATCAAAACGTCATTATCTCCCTAAGTTTTTAATTGTTTTCGATGATTTTTTTTAGGAAGACGTCAAATTGATGCTGGATATGGTACTAAAACTTTAACGTCGTTATCTGTTACAGTTTTCAAGTAATTGCGGAAATCCGGGAGGGGGATATATTAACCCCCCCTACGCCGCGCGGGTTAATATGCCGAATGGTCCCCTATCCAGCACAGAAGGGCCCTTCAGGTCATGGGGTTACGTGGCCACTTTGTTTCGGCCAAATTTATTCCGGCGCCACCGAAAAAAACGTTTTTACCAGCCCTGTTTCTAGCCCTTGTCCTACGGGGGCAGAGGGGGTCCTAAAACAAACCCCTGGTGTTTTTTTTACACATACCCCGCATCTTGCTGAAATTGTATGAAGCTGAGTATACGAATTATACGTATGCTATCAAAATGTCAAGAGCATATGACAATTAAATCGTGACCCATGACCTTTGCGGCAAGGCTAGTCAGACCACAAAGAGCCATTGACCTAACCCCAAAGGCTTACCAGCTAACCTAGATGCACAACATGGAGTGCCCTTGGAATCTTCTTATGACAGTCGATACGGTACTGTTTGCGATGACTGGCTCTTTCTCTTTCCGTTCGGAAGTTATTTCTCTTTCCGTTCGGAAGATATACTTAGCGCTCTGTACATGTGCTGTAACGTAAAGCGCATATCAATTATCATCTATGGTGACGACTTCCGTAACCAAAGAGTTCATTAATCCGCCAATGGCTGGGGGAGGGGGGGGTAAAAAAAACGACCCCCAGGGATTTTTACGATAGCTCAAAAATGAACAGTGCTATCAAATCATTTTTTTACCTTCTCCTTTATCAATTTGGCGTCTACAGTGAAAAAATAAAAATAAAAAATCGTTATTTTGTATTAACTTATATCAAAATTTAGTGACGTCACTACAAACAACATTGATGCAAATTTCAGCTAAATTATAAAAGGCTGTGCAAGGCAGAGACTATCATGGGTGCCCAAACCCCAAGCCCAGCCCAGCCAAAGCCATGAACACAAAGCAACCCAGACCAGACCCATCACATTTATAATATTGGATACCATGCCCATTGTGGCCCATTCAGAAAGGCCCAGGAGATAATGATTTTTTACAAAATTTGCAAACCATTATCTAGCATGTCGACTCTCATACTATTAAGATAATAGTGTAAGGCACCTGTGTGTTGCTGTTGATTCGGACATATCGAACACTTTGCGGTCAACATTATCATATTGGATCAGACTTAGTTTCAGACATGATCTAAAAAATCTTACTGCCCTATTATTTACCACGATTCATTGTTTTCATATAATTTCCAAAGTATATTGTTTAAGTGTCCTATATTATTTAAAATTATAACATAATATGTAAAAAAATTCTTGTTTATATTTACCTGATCAATGGTCTGGTAGTCAAGTAAAAAAGAACTCTTAGCGACATTGTTCTAAAATTGTCATACCCATGCCCGCCTAGTACCCATGACAATTTAAAAAATGCATACTCAACCCAGACAATCGAAAGAATGGAGTGGGCACCAATGGGTGCACCCAGCCCATGATAGTCCCTAATGCAAATGCCATTCATAAAGCAAAATGAAATCGAAAATGGTCATAAGATGACAATGGGTAGACAAGGGGTAGAAAATAGCAGTCTCTTTTTTTTTAATTGAACGATTTTGACATTTTGGTTTTTGTTTTTGCAAGACGCCTAAAGATCAACATTGTTTGGTATTTAAAAAGAAGAAAATATGTAAGAGAACGAGATATTTACAAAACCCAAACCAAATATAAAAGCAATATCTGTATTTTTGAATCACTGATTGATCTTGAAGTAGTCTGAAGAGTAGACACCTCATAACGTGATCTTTTATTTCTTATGCTGTATCATTTTTAGTGAACAGGATAGCAAACAAACATAAAAATGCATCTACTTGTTCTAATACAAAGAAGGCTGGCGTTATGCAATATGCATTTCGTGTGATTTATATTGATCCACTTTGCTAATTTGGTAACCTGTGCAGACCTGAACTTGACCTTGTAACGGATCAGGTGTGCAAATTGCTGCTACAATCGAATTATATGCGTAAGATAACCCATAACTTATGTGTCGCATGAGCCAATGGTGACCTGATTTCACCTGATCTTGACCTTCGCTTCCATTTTTACTTTTGCCTATACCTACGGGAGATGCATCATACCTTTGAGAGCACCTTGTGTGATAAAAGTATCAATCTTAGGCTTTGGATGGAAAGCATGGCCTAAAAACTAAAACAAAATACATTTGACCTTTGACCTGACTGTGACCTGACATGCGACATTAATTATACAATATTGCGTGTGCCTTAGGGGATGGTCTCATCGAGAGATTTCGACTGCCGACTTGTGCGTATCGCTGCGCTTATTGGTTCGAAAATTACGGGGGGGCTGAATAATGCCCCTCCCCCAGCCAATGGAGTTCGGCTGAGACCTCAGCCAATGCATGTTTTAACTCTCCCTGACCTAATCATTTTAATACACTGTCAGATAGAAAATACAACAGCCAATAATTTGACTCCAAGTAAGTCGTTTTCATACTCATAACTTTGGACAATAATGGTGGATAGAGCTAACCCACTATTTTTACAGAGGGTCATACTTCATGTCATTCACTTGACGCTGCAGGTCAAATACGTTGACCTAAACCTAAAAATCGCAAACATGCTTATTCCTCTATGGCATGACAGGCAACCTTCTGAATGTCGTATCTACATGGCTCTTTGTTGGCTATAGTTTTAAAAGTTAGACAGAAGTCCGTTTAAGCGAACCCTCCGCTGTAAGGAGCGAAAGGTGAGAGAGATCACTGTTATGCAGGTGAGCAAAACGGATCATTGTGAGCAAATATCTAAACAGAAACAGAAGCGTCATATTCTTGTGCCTATACTGACAGTGTGAACAATACATAGCAAGGCCCTGTGCAATAGAACTCGTTGGAACCGGATGGGTGCTAATGTCGAACATGGTATGGTATAGCATGTCAGTGGCCCTGTTGTATTTATTCGCAGCTAGCTGTCATAGGTGGTCGGTACTCTCTTTGAACGAGGCCTGGCTTTACTTTTTAAAAGATTAAATGTCTTTATCTACTATTTGATTAAAGACTATATATATATATATAGTTATATATATATATATATATATATATATATATATATATATATATATATATCATCTCAATCTGAATGCAGTATGCCAGCTTTTGCTGTTTTCTAAGGTTATAATTGCTTTCTTCTTCTGCACTAAAAGCGTTATACAATGGCCGTTTTCACAAAGGATTATTTTGCGCGAAATGTTTTAAAACATCTTCAGATGTTTTGAAACGTTTTAGTATGAAGGTTTTAGTATACGATATATTCAAGACAAATAAGTTACTGATTTATGCGATATTATTATTATTCAAGAGTTATGGAAACATGAAATGAGCTCAATACAAGAGTATGATCCAAAATTGTCCGTTTCTAAAGAACATATGCGCCTAGTGTCCATTCGTTCAGTTAAGCGCACCGCCATATTAGTTATTCAATCTGGCAGCGTCATGGATCACAGGTCTGTTTTCGCATAGCGCATTAATTTGCTAGAAACGATTCGCTGGAGGCGAGTACATTATGAGTTAAAGGGAGTTCGCTTTGTTGAGCGACCAATAGCGTGCCCGAGACCGAGATGTTTCGAGATGTTCTAAAAAATGTTTTAGGTGAAGATCACATCACAGCTACAGAAGAGTACATCACACAAGATCACATCACTGCTAATCTATGCATAATTATCTTGCTAATTACCACCAAAC
>VOPJ01008506.1:0-31474 GCA_014673585.1 Semibalanus balanoides
TAGGGCCCTTCGGGCCCTATTTCCAAAGGGGGCCCATTGGCCAGGGGGCACGTATGGACCTTCAAGGGGGCAATTGCCCATTTTGCCCCCCTTGGGTACGCCTATGACTCAATAGTAGTTCAATGCTGACGTATCTGGTCCGTATCCAACCATTGGGAAGGGGTAGTAATAGCCGTCCGATTGTCTGAACCATAAGCAGATCCAGGTGGTGGGGAGGGGGAAGGGGCCCCTAAAAACAACCTAAATTGGCACAGAATTGACGCATTTCCGGATATAAAAAATCTCAGCAAAATTGACTAATGCAAGTTTGTTTTAAATCAGCTATCAATGCATAGGCAAGACAAATTCAATCGTTTTCAGCATTGTGTGAGACTTTTGGGGTTTGCCTCACCCATCCCAATCACCCGTTCTGGGTAGTGGGTCTGCCCTTAGTCCGAGCGCACTTACATACTATTGTAACCGAGATGTTGACCAAATGCACCAAAATTTGTGCAACAGGCAGCACAACGCGTGAAACAAGAACGTTATTTCAATCGAACTTCGCTAGCACCGTCTTCTATCGTTTTTATCTACGTATACATTTCCGAATGCATGAAACGTGTGTGAATTGCTAAAGATTGCTTTCATTGCCGTCGTTTCTTACAATCGTTTACGTGGTACCCAAAATATACTCGTTTATCATTAAATAGTTGCAATACAATGTAAACTGTTTTGCAATTTCCTTCAAACAAAACAATAACGCATTACAAAATGCTAGCCTTGCTGAACTTCTTTTGTGGCATTTTTATTAGAGTTGTTATAGATCACCCCATGTACCAATTTTTAGCAGCAAACAAACTTGCAAACTTGCAGCGCTGGCCTGCAACCAGCGACAGTAGCCTCGCTCCAGGAGAGATGACGTGACGACACTGATTCAACGGACCGTTTCATGTGCGTGTCTGAGCTAGTGAACATTCCGAGTTAAATGCCATTGCTAAGTTCGGAACCATTGGTTTAACTAAATTTGACCAACAGAGCTACATGCACAACTTCCTAACTACAATTGTCCGCTTAATTGCATTTTGATGGATGTTGTCAAAATGTCATACTTTAAATGCTTGAACTTCTTGAGGGTCGGTCGCTACTTCGGGTAGCCCTTTTACGCAAAACAAGAAAAGTATTTATCCAACCGTGAATTACCTTTTTTAAAACCACAAATATGGGATTTATTAGTTTAAGGACTTCATAAGCAGGCAACATTATTTTGGAAATTGTAGTTCCAAACCTCAGTGTAAACTGGCCGGTGTCGGTGCATTAGCGTCAGAGTGAGCAACAGACCTGATATTACACCGTGGCGCACCGCACAGTGCCATCCGGTCACGACCGACAAACAGAGAGTGAAAGGTCGTGGAGAGCCGTCGCGCGTGCAAATTTGGTGCGCTTTCTAGCGTTATGATGCGTGCACTGACGCTCCGAGGTGAGCTGGTGTTGGGTCACGGGTCTCTGACCCAGCTGAGACCGAAAATTCGCAAATCGTATGTTCCTTGGTTAACGTTTTAAGCAGCTTGGTGACAACAGTGTTCGGGCATAGTATCGGGTGCACCCATGGGGTGCCATTCAATTTTTATGAATTGCCTGAATAGGGTATAAAATTTGTTTAGCCTTTTCATGGGTGCTGGGGCGGATCATTTGGATAGCAATTTTCGAGTTATTTCGCTAGCGTTTTTTTTTTATATTCCAGCACGCAGAAATGTTTTGAAGCAGAGTGAATATGTCAGTAAATGATCTAGGGCACTGAAACAATACACTTTGGCAATTATATGAGAACAATAAATCATGTTAAGTAATAGTGGTAAGTAATAGTGGCTCCCAAAGTTATCAAATTATGTCAGATCCAAAGTCTGATCCAATATGACAATGTTGACCGAAAAGTGTTCGATGAGTCCAAAAGGCTGAAAATTATTTTTTACATCATATGCATTGCAATAAGTGATGTTTTTTCTAGCTAGCATGTCCACAATTCACGGCACATAATTTCATGTTTCAAATACAAGGATTACATATTTTGTAAAAAAAATAACTACATGCTTAATCTGAATGGGCCGGACCGGGCATGGGCCTCAATATTAGGAGTTTTACTGGGCCTGGTCTGGGCATGGGATTGGTGTTCATGAGTCTGGGCTGGGCTGGCGGCTGGAAGGCCCATGACGGACTATGGTGACAAATCACTCAATTTAATTCGCCTTAGAAAGTACATGTCATAAGCGAATGGGCGGCGGCAAGGATTCTCGATTGTAAGGGACGAAAACACCATTCTATTTGTATGGAATTGGATATAAATGGAATGATTGTCATATTTGCTACGCTCATTGAGTTTCATTGTCACACAATTAGCACATATCATTGATTATCGAATCGTGTCCTTCAATGCCCTCAACCGCCGCGAACTAGTCACTATTTCTGTTTGTCGTGTAGACCCATGTTGTGCTCATGCTTAGACGTGACTCTCTCAGTAGCGTCTTTCCGATGGGGCCATGACGCCCAGTTTTAGCAGCGTTCGTGCATCGACGATTGTGGCCGGACCCCCCCCCCTAGAGCTAGTGACTTATGTCGTGACGTGTTGTCATAGTCGCGATGGGCACTGAGCATTTAAATGCGATGCGAAATAATCATATTTAGTGTTATGTTTTTGTGAGCAGTTGCAGTCTTCCTGTTTAATACGTTAGTGCTGTGCTCTTACGCAGCAATGCAGTTTTCTCGTGTTAATTGGGCGTTTTTTGTCACAGACACCTGGAGGGGTGCACTGTGCCGCTAGACAAAAGGGAAAACTGCCCTGCGGCACAACATACCCATGCGGGCGTCTAAGAAAATAAACATCAAATGAACACGGGAGAAACTGCAACTAGTCACAAAAAAACATAACACTGAAGTGCTTCGGAACAGAGACTATCATGGGAGCCCAAACCCCAAGCCCAACCCAGCCAAAACCCATGAACACCCAGCCCAGACCCAGACCAGACCCATTCAAATCCATAATATTGATACCCATGCCTATTGGGGACCATTCAGATAAGGCAGATAATTATTTCCACAAAATTCGCAACCATTACCCTAGCATGTTGATTTCATAATATTAGACAACAAAATAATATTTAGGGCACCTGTGTGCTGCTTGCTGATTTGAACTTATCGAACACTTTTCGGTCAACATTAATCGATATTGGATCAGGAAACCTAGGATCAGACATGGTTTGAAAAAATCTTACTGCCCTATTACTTACCCCGATTTATTTTTGTAAAATATAATAGCCAAATCTAATTGTTTAGTGTCCTTACGTATATACAAAACATATTACCTGGTTAAACATTTGGTTGTCAAGAACAAAATAAACTCTTACGACATTACAAAATTGCCATACAGTACCATGCCCGCCAGTACCAATGAAAGTCAAGAAATGCATACCAACCAGACATTTTGAAGAATTGAGTGGGCACCCATGGGTGCACCCAGCCCATGATAGTCCCTGCTTCGGAAACCTGGAGACTGCAGTCATCCATAGAAAGCTAGCACTAATAATTTATTTCCTTTCGCTTTTGAATGGCTGACTGCCACTGGAGTGCATCAGGTCTGCAACTTACTGATGGACTGATATCAGTCAAAATTTGGTCTACTGGCAATTTTCAGGAAGTTATTACAAAGCATAAAAATGTCATTTTTATTTGTCTATTGGGGTTATAGAGCACAGCAACTCCTGAGAACATTTTGAGCCTACTAAAAATAGCAAGATTTTGCTTCCTTTTATATTAAAAATTAATGAGGAAAAGGTTTTCCTTTGCACAAGTTACTTAAGTTTATGGAAAATTAGGATATATGTCACCATCTGAACCAATTTGAGTCGTTTCAGTGGCCCGATACTCCTTGTATCTACTCTTGTCCGCCCTTGTCGATGTTTTTTCTTCTGTCTTTTCTGTATTCTGTCATTCTGTTTCAGAATGTCAGAATGAAAAAAGGAAATCAGAATCATTCACATTCTGTCACAGCCGGGCGCTACGGCCGCGGGGATAGACGCTTCTCAGAGTTACACTTGGCTCGCGCATGAACGCAAACTGGGTACGTGCAGTGTAGCCCTGTCTCCGGTGACATCATAGCCGCCATAGGTGCTCTTGATTTACTATCGGTCCTTTAACTGGAGGTAGCTGGGAGCTCCGCAACTGCGCTTGCGTGGGGTCCGACGTCATACATAGTTTGGCAGTTTGACAACTGCAGGCGGAAGTGAGTCATGTATCGGGAAAACGCATTTAATGCTTCGAATATTTCGGACAATTGGAACTGAGGCGCTATCAAGTACAACGAGATTGTTCCTGCTTTATCTCTAGACTTACCAATTGTGCACCCATGCCTTCTATCACGCGATTGTTGCTGCCCTAGTGGGGCAGCAGTGCCCTAGTTCAGAAAGCAGACACAAAAGATAATTCAAGTCAATCTCGATCGACTATTTCGCTCGACAACATACCTCCCCCACGGCAGGCACGTAACCAGGATTTTTATCAGGGGAGGGAGGGGGCGGGGCACGTCGTTGAAATAATAGAATTTCGCTTCTCAGCCAGATGTGTTCGACGGGGGGGGGGGGGGGGGTAAAGATCTGGGTCGTCAGAAGAGAATCTCATTCTATCTCGTGTAAATTTGTTTTGCTCAGGAGTCAGGGGGCATGGTTCTCGTGCCCCCCCCCCCTTGGCTTCGTCCCTGCCCCACGGGCGACTTCAGTGGTAAGGTATGATAAAATACCGACACATTATCTAGTGAGTCATACTACAACCATGTTATTGGCAGAATATTCAGCACACCCTTTACACGGGACCGTGAAGGGATGTAGTCGGACCTGTTATGGGATGAAAATGGTCATTAAACATTTGTAGAAGATTTTGAGGTGTCCCAGTAGCAGTCTGAGTCGCGATTACTCGACGACAATACTCTTGAATCTGATAATTTTGCCTTCCAAACCGACCTAACGTTGCTGAGTTTGAACGCCAAAGCCGTTGGGCATTTTGGGGCATTTGGGCATATTACAAAGTTCGTGACGTTTCGCTATACGTCATTAAGTAGTTAGCTCCACTGTGGATTTCACCGCACTTCGCTTTTTGAACCGTCCGCCAGGTATGTTTCAGTTACTTGCCCCGTCCACCGACCGCCCCCGAGGTCGTCGGGCGCTCGGCACATCTAGTGGTTCTCGTATGCGCTGCCCCACGTCCCCTACCCGGGCGCGCGGCGCCGGTCGACCCAGCCGTCGCGTTCACGTACCGGTGCACCCATCGTGCGGTGCCGGCAGCAGAGCTGTCCACTCGGGCGGGCGCAAAAGTCTTGCCGTTCGATGCCTCCTGTGACTCCACAACTCGCTTTGGTGACGCAAGGATTGTTGTGACGTCATAGTGTAATCATATTACTATTTTTTCAAATTACAACAAATTCTGACTGTTTTTCGCAAAAATGAATGCCAGGAACCGTATCAGGGCATTCTTCTCCATCAATCTACATACTTTTCCCAAGGTGCTATATTCCCTTTAAGTTCAATATTTTTCCGGGAAAAAAATGTGGATCTGTCAAACAGTAGGCGTGTTTACATCGCACTAAATATATTCCGCGGAAAATTTGCCACTGATATTCTGTCTGTACATTTTTGGCGTATTTCCTAGATTTCGGTACAGCTTCTTCCGATCTACTTTCTTACGCGTGTCTGCTCGCGTGTCGTTTGCTGCGCCTATGCGAGGAGATCAAATTATGGCCTTTCCGCGATTGTGGAATTTTTTTTCGCGGAATACATTTAGTGCGGTGTAAACAGGCCTAGTGTTGAGTGTCAGGAATACAGATGGACACTGTACGGGCTTTACAATGAGATGGGGGGCCGCTTTTTCAATATAGCATGACATCATATTGGTAATTCCTGAAATCAGCACTGCGATAGACCCTTCCTGGGCGTCAGGTGGGCCCTTTTCAGACATCAGGTAATCCTTCCAGTTATTACATCTGAAAATGACTGTGTTTTGAGCCCAGTACGGGCTCTTTTGTAACGTAAGATGGGCGTTTGTGGCTTTGGGTGCGGACGAGTTGCGATTCTTTCGGGACTAAGATTATCTCTCTCTGAGCTTGAAAAAGGTAGGTACTTTGCGACTTTGCGAAAAAGGTAGGTACTTTGCAGATTTGAGACGAGCCTCTCCTGAATGCCGATAGGCCTTTTTTAGACCGAGATGATCCGCCGAATGAGAGGCGTTGCCACCAGGGTTTGGGGTTATCCCCCATAATTGCTCTTGCCCCAGATAGCAGGATTTTAACATTAAAGCCAATCCCGTAGCCAGGCTGATTTGTCTTAGCATGTAACACTATTGTATCTGAATATAAGTGTCCTGCTTAGCGGAATGCAATAGAAGGTTCAAAAGCGCTTGTGTTAACTTGTTTAACTCGATTGCGAAAGTTATATAGGTACAGTCTGTCTTAAAAGTATCGTCATACTGTCTTTCTTAAAAGTATCGCACATACTAGCCGGGTTCACACCGGGCCGCATACCAACAAGTTTAACCTTATTCCTTGCGACTTAAGCGTAATTATACAGGGACTTATAGCGTAATATTACAGGAATAGGGTAAAGCTTGTTGGTATGCGGCCCGGTGTGAACCCGGCCAGTATGTGCGATACTTTTAAGAAAGATAGTATGTCGATTTTTTAAGACACTGTACATTAGGGTAGGTCATAGAAATGAATTATTTTTCCGGAAAAAATGGCGCAGTATAGTTTTTTACCTTTTGGTACAAGAGTCATGAAAATCATAAACAAAAAATTGGGTGTGCAAAATCGCACTTGAAAAAGTGAAAAATTGCAAAAAAGGATAGTTTTAGCCTGTTTTTGAAGCAATAATTATCTGTCTAAAAAGCAATTCGCGTTGTTGGATATAACGTCTTGGGTGCCCGAAAGCATCGATCTATTTTTATCTCTGAATTTTGAAATTCTATGTGAGTAAAATTGTCCATGAAGAAAGCTAAAATTCGTGAAAATGTCAACAAATGCTCAATTTTCCGAATGGCTGCTCCGGAGCATGTTGAAGCTGGATAATTGAAATAAAGTATTGGTAATGGATTGTGTTTGTAAGTGTTGACTGCAGATACTAACTTAAACCCTCGCCCTTACGGGGAGGGGGCCTGGACAGGCCCCCCTGAGGTTTTCTTTAAATAACTTCTTACGCATGGCGCACATATTTCTGAAATTTTTTAATAGCTGAGTTTACAACAATTTTACGCATTCCGTAAAAATTTGCATCAATATTGCGTCGATAATTTTTTGAAGACTAATGACGTGTTTGATGACGTTCATGTTTCGTAAAAAACGTCAAATATGTACAAAATAATAAAAAATAGAGTATTGCAGCAAAGAAAAAACAAAAATCATTAATAAACGTCAAATTGTTATTGTCTTTCAAATGAAAATTTCGGAATTCAATTATTTGTTTTTTGACCCCCAAAAAGTCAAAAAACTTTTTTTTTGCGAAATTCAACCACAAAATTCGAATTTTCAAAAGATAACTTAAAAGCCGAATATATGTGAGATAACCGATGTTTTGGGGACGATACGCCAAACCAAATTTCAAGTAATATCTCAATTTTTTGGACTGAGGATGGCTTCCTTTAGTGAAATTAAATTTATTGACGTCATTTTTAAATTTAACATTTTTAACTTGTTTACCAGATGTTGATCAAATACATACTTTTGTTGTAATTAGGAGAAAAAACTGGTCTAGGAAACATGCGTTTTTATTTACATTTTAACACTTTCTAATTTGAGTTTTCTGACCGTTTTTCCGGACGTGATCGAGTCGAGGTTGCTAATGTTTAATCGCCCATAGCAATTTTATTCTCTGGTGACGACTTCGTTCCTGGGAGTTAATTAACTAATCCAGACATAAAATCGATATACTTTCAGATAAGCTAATTCAACGTACCAACATTTTGACGCTAACCAAATCATTTTTATATTAATAACTTTAACGTTAGACGGACAGAAACAAAACGCTATTTTTTGGACGTGGTCAATTTTAGGTTATTTCACTGACCTGGAAGGTCACCCGATAACCTGAAACCAAAAATGATACACTCATTAGATTCCTTACATGACAGGCATCATGCTGGTTTTTACGGCGGCGCTCGTATCTTGCTTTGGTTTGTTTGAAGTTAGCAGGGGGGGGGGGGGGCTGTCAGGCCTCCCCCCGTACGGCGAAGGTGGGAGAAACGGTCCCCGTTAAGGCGAGGGTTAAGGCACTAAGCCGAAGTCATGGTCTGAGGGAGGGGGGGGGTGTCTAACCATACCGCTTGTCTTAAAAGCCCACACATCTGTGCTGCTACAATGCTATGCTATCCTCCCTTTTGGCAGCCCTTTGAGATTTGCTACATCAGGCAACAGGGCTGGAGATCCTGGGGGTTGGTGGAGGGGGGGGGGGTCACGATCCCTCTGCCCCCTGGATGTTAAAAACTTGAGGGCGGGGTCCAGTTAGAAAATAATAAAACTTTGGGTTGGCCTCTTGATCAAAAGAAAGCGGACGGGTCATAGGTCCAGAAATAGGGTCCCTACACAATCACATGCCAAAAGGGGAATTTTTTTAAACCGAGTTAGCCGTCTTCAAGTCCGGCATGGGTGATGCCATGCCGACTTAAAGACGATCTGAGGGAGGACCTTGGTCGGCCAGGAGGCCTCCTCGGTCGTCTTGCGATAGCACTTGGCCGGCCTGAGAGGGCCCAGAGTCTGCTTGGGCTCACAGGTTCTTCTGTGAGAAAGAACCTGTGTGAGAAAGAACCACTCGGCCTGAGATTGCCCTCGCGGTAGGCTCGAGGGGGCACTTGGTCAGCTCAGGGCTCTTGGTTGGCCTGAGGGTTCCTCGGTCAGCTTGAGGGGCCCTTGTTTGGCCTGAGTGGCCTACTTAGACTTGAATGAGCCCTCGATCGGCTTCACAAAACCCTCAGTAGGCCTGAGGGTCCTCGGTCCACTTTAGAGGGCTTTGGTCGGCTTGAGGGGCCCTTGGTCGGCCTGAAGGAGAATTGTCGGCCTGAGGGTCTGAGGGTCTGAGCGTTTGTCGGCCTGAGGGCGGCCCGTGGTTTGGTCTGAGGCGTATTTTTAAGACCTGCTCATGCTCAATGCCTGGCTGAGATGGCCCTATGCCAGTCTGAGTGGACACTCTCAATCTGAATGGGCTCTATCTCGTCCTGGAATAGCCTTAATTCGGTAAGACATGATCCTCAGCGTCTTTGAGAGTGATGATGTTGGCACCAAAGAAGTTGTATACTGTAAATTTCAGCGACATCGCAGAGGTCGCAGAGGTCGCTGTCAGTACCATCAGTCGACCTGACAGGGCTCGCCGCCGGGCTGAGGGACCTTGCTAGATCCTGTAGTCATAGGGCCTTCTGGGGCCTGGCGGGGCCCTCTGATACCGACAGAGATATCTTTATATATATATTTTATTTTTTTTTAGTTTGGTCTATAATGTTAACATTTTACTGTAACGTGTATATATGTATATTCTGACTTTAACCGTAAATTGGCCTGTCCCGTGGTTGATGTATTGAATAAATGAAATGAAATTAATCCTGCGGTTGGGCAAAATGGCAATTGCCCTATCCCAAACGAAAAATTAAATATGCGTGCAAATGTATATTTTTGCCCCTCCCAAAATACACAATTGAAATCTCTTTACTTTCTCTCACTCAACAACCTCTCGCTGACGTCCCCCCGGCCAGCAAATTTTCCCTAACCACCGACCCCTCCCCCACTCCCACCCAACAACGCTAGATTCGCCACTTTCCCGGGATTTTCCTTGTATTCGCCCTTGTATTGCCCCCTGTCTCTGGTCGGCTCCCTCAAGACTGGACCCCCCAGACTCAGAAAGCGATCTTCAGGCTGTCAGCCATATGTAATTTGGCTCGATCTTGAATCCAAAAGTTTTTTAGAAATGAAAATGCCTATGGTTGCACGTCGATCACGGAACACATTGCAACATCTTATGCGAAAATTTGGTTAAACAATTAGACATTTGTATATCACGTGGGGGTCAGATACTATTGTCACCGACTGTATATACCTTCCGTATGGGTGTCTATGCCCATAAAAAGTGTACGAACTAATCGCCGTAATTCATCTCACTTCTTGCAAACGTCACCGGAAAAGTGCATTCTCAAGCTTGCTTTGTCGATTTTTACCCTTTTTAATGCACCATATCTAATTTATTATAATTGTGATTCAGAAATAGCCCATGAGGGTGGCAAGAGAATTAAACGAGCTTTTTGTCGGTACCCAAACACCCCAATGCAGTCTAATAGCTTTACAAATACCAGGCCGAGTCTAAAAAGTTGCTCAACTAGCCCCTCTCTCCCCTACCTTCCTGCACATCAATTTTACATCGGTTGAAAAATTTGAAAATGTTTCACAATTCGGGGGGTTGGATATACACTGTTTTGTGACGTCACGTTGATTGAATTTAGCGACAAAATCACTCAAGTTTTAAGCAGCTGCAAAATGGTAACATTTTACGATAAACTAAAGACCAAAGCATAAGAGCACATGATGGAGTGTTAAACTGAAGTTTCAAATTTCAAATTTTGAATTCAGCCAACGTGTTTTATATTATTTTAACATTTTTGGACATTTTTTTTTGTGTGTCAATCCAAAAACCGATATATGTGTGAAAGATGGGTTCAGCAGCACAAACAAATTTCAAGTATATCACAATTTACTTAGCCTTTCAAGAACAGCGAAATTATTTCTCGAATTTAGCAATAAAATCACAAAAACTTTGAAAAGCTGTGAAAGGAGAAATCAATACATCAACTGGAATCGAAAAAATCAGGGCAGAACTATAAATGTTTTGAAACAAAAAATATCAAATGTATTACATTGTGTTTTTTCCTTCGTTTTTTTTTGCGAATAGCAAAAAACTAATTTATGTTAAGAAAAGGGTTACAACAACATAAAAGCCAAATTTCAAAAAAGGGGCAATCGTTTACAAGAAATCTAAAAAATGGTAAATGATGGACGTATTTAAAAATTATAATTTTTCTTATTTGACTAAATAAGACAGAATAAATGTCAGCAATTGTATTTGGATTTAACTGGTCTATTTTTAATTTTCTTAAATTGATCAATTAAAACATTTGACCTCATTTGACCTGAATTTGACCTCAGCTTGACACTTACTTCATATAAATGAGCTCCGATGGTGCCTTGATTATCACTATATATTTATACGGATTAAACAGCCAATAATACATGTGCCGCATGACTTTCAAAAATATGTTTCTGATAGTGACCTTTTGTGACCTAATCTTGATCTTGACCTTTGCAAAAATACGCTTTTTTGCTCATGTGGGATGTGTGTCATACCTTTGGGGGCACTCGGGGTGATTATGGTTGCAATCAAATGCTCTAGATGGAAAGTATGGTCCATAAACTTAAATGTCTCGATTTTGACCTTTGACCTGACCTTGACCTGATATGCGACCTTGATTACAAAAAATAGTATGCTTGAGATGCGTCTCGATGAGTGCTTTTGAACACCGCCTTGCACGTCTTGCTATGATCAACGGTTCCGGAGATAACGAGGGGGGCAATATTGCCCCCCGGTCAATGGCGTTCGGATAAGACCCCGGTCAAGCACGGGTTAACCCTCGCTCGGGTAGGGGGTATTTATTATGATGCAATATTTTGGAGAAAATGGCGCTTTAATGACGTCATGTCATGCAATTTTGGATGGAAGGAACGACAAATATTTGATAAATCGTAGACAAATATAGCTTTATTGAAAACTGCCAACGGAAAACGTCCTATGAAGGGAAATTTTTAGGTATTCTCTACAAAATGGACCTCTCGGATTTCAATTTTTTTGTTTTTTGACCCCTACAAATCAAAATAAGAAAATTGCGAAAATTTGACCATATTTTTTTTCCAAGATGTTAAAACTTTAAGATATGAGAGAACCAAGTATAATACACAGGGTGTCCGCGTAAAAAGTGTACTCAGGTTTAACCTCATATGTATTATATTAAACATCATATTGTCAAATGTGTTATACGTATTGCAATGAAATTGGGCAAAACATTATTCTACAACACAAGGTTAACTTCATCCTCAACACTCTTCGTAGCGTCTAGATTCATATGCTTATGCGACCCTTTGCGCCGGTTACCCGGGGAGACGACTGTCTGCAGGTAGCGTGATGGCCTTGTCGACCATGATGAGCAGGAAGCGGGCAAGTTCCCTGACAATGCTCCTTCGCTCAGCTGCTCTAGGTTTCCATGTTAGACACGGACTAAGGTATCCCCACAAGAAGAATCTAGGGGCTGACCTGATCGGGTGGTGAGAGCCCACTGGGGTCACGCCCTTCAAGTGGTGTGGTGGTTGGGAGTATCTTCAGTATCCAGTACTTTTTTGCGGTATGGGGCGCTGCCCCATCCTGCTGTAGCCATTCTTTACGGCGACGGATGCCACATGTTTGGACGAGCTCCTCCCAGAACAGCTCTAGCGCATCTGCGAGATAGCGCTCCTTGGTGATGGTCACGGCCTTCCCTGTACTCGTTCTTGAAAAATAAGGGACTAATGATGCCCCCTCCCCGTCTCATTGCCACCTAAACCGTTACATTTTGGCTTTGAAGTGGCCTCGTCGGCACTTTATCTTGGCGTTGAGAACCCCAGTGCTCAGCATTGCGGGAGTTTACTTGCCCACTAAACAAAAAGTGGGCCTCATCGGAGAACCAGAGATTCTCAAACACGCCTGGGTATCCTCAAACCAGATCTGCCATCCCCATCCATCTTCTTTATCAGATCGCTTGAAGTGTCGGATGAATCTGCATTCGAAGGTGCAGTGAAGGTCCCGTTTTATTAATGTAGCGTGGCATCGGCGGTTCTTGCGGAGGCGACGCTTTGGCTTCGACGTCTGTAAATATTTTTTCGGGCTCGGACAACTTGAAGTCCACATCAGAATGAATTCTCGTCCTCCAACGGCTGCTCCCGCCTCGTTTCCCTTCGAAACTACATTGTTTTCTAAATTTGTCTTACCACTTCTTTACATAATTTTTTCCGGAAGCCAATTCCACCTACGATGGTCTAAATTGAACTTTTTCAGAAACAGTCGCTGTGTTTTTTCGTAGATTTCATTAAAGTATGACCTATACGCAAAACTATTCTATATCTGTCCACATCGCTGACTCAAGTGTTTATTGATTTGATCTGGCCATGTTGTTGTGTTTCAACATGTGCAGTTTCAAAAATGTACACGTGGTAAAAATCGCGAGCTAAAAACATGAGTACACTTTTGACGCGGACACCCGGTATATACCCAAAGCAAATTTCAAAGCAATATCTTGATTTGAAAGTGACTGATTGCTCCCGAAGTATATGTAACTAATGACGTCATTTTTTGAAATAACGTTTCTTCGATTTTTGACCAGACATAGACAAATCAATGACATTGCTGTATTTATGAGGCAAAACTGGTCTAGAAACATGCCTTGTTTATTCATATCAACCAGTTTCAAATTTTGACTTTTGATGACCTGACGTTTTATGGTGCACCAGGTTGTGAAAATGGCTGCTGCTGCCTGCTATCGAATTATACATGTAAGATAACCCCTAAAACATGTGTCGCAAGACTGTCGTTGACCTCTTGGTAGCAGTGGTCTTTTGTTACCTGATCTTGACCTTGACATTTGCTTACAATTTCTTTTTTACTTAATGCAGGAGTTGCAGTATGCTTTTGATAGCTTTATCTGCTTTAATAATCTTAATATAAGATTGTGAATTAAAAGTATGAACCATCAAATCAAATAACTCGATTTTGACATATGACCTGACCGTGACCCGACATATGAACTTTACAAAAAATCGGTAAGCACTATATTTTTTCCAATTCAAAGCTTTCGATCGCAGCGCGTTCGGCTGGAGATCCCTAATCCGCGCAGGTTAAAAAAGCATACAAACGCCATATTTTGAGGAAAATAACATCCAAAAACGTCAAAAGATAGCAAATAGCAAATAGTAAGGGAAATACATGGTTGTCTTGGATATTTAAAAAAATGTATATGACCAACCCTAAATGGGGGGGGGGGGGAATGACCAAAAAGCAAATTTGTTAAATATAATAACATAATATAATTTATATGTGAGGGAACCTCACATGGGCAACTATCATAACACATTTTAAAATGTTTTAATCACTATTGACTGACTTTGGCAAATAAAGTATGGTTAATTATGACGTCATGATTTAACCATACTTTATAGGTCATAAGTCAGTCAAAACAGATAACATTTTAAAATTTGGTATAGTAGTTACTCGTTGCCCATATGAAGTGCTCTCACACATTTTCTGTTTTGGTAAAATCTGTAGTTTTGTAAAATCACCTAGCTCTCACGAAACCTTGTACAAATCATGGCAAATGATCTTTCATATATAGATCTAGTCGGATGTACAACAGTGCGTGCGTTCATATGTGTGATGTTATAACAGTCAGTGTCAGGTCTTTCAAATCATTTGCGAGAAAAGTGGTGCAGAATTCTTAGCGTCATTGGTGATAGTGAAGAACCATACTCTCTTAGCAGTCATTTTATGCTTTTTTAGTGCTATTTCTATGATCCTTTTGTTTTTAGATTTACTTCGTGTCTCACTTTTTTGTAATACTTTTAGCCATGTTGCGTTGTTCTGCTCATATTCATATAATTTGTATCGTGTTTCGAACGTCATTTATGATGTTAACATACTTTTATGCCACTGCATGTGAGTGTGTGAGTGTTTACTTGTATTGTTCACTTTTATATTCCTGTATGACAATGACCTCAAATAGCCAAGACATGTACAATGTAAATTGGTCAAATTTAGTAACAAATCAATACCTACAATTTAAAACCTTGATTTTGTGATCATTTTCCACAAAAAATCTTTTTTTTTGGGGGGGAGGGGGAAACAAAGTCCGAGACAACCATATCATATCCTTTGCTATTTACTATCTTTTGACGTTTTTAATTTAATTTTCCTCAAAATATGGCATTTGTACGGTCTCCTAACGTTTAGCTGATTTTGGTGTACAACTGGTGAGTGGTGACGTCAATGAATTAGCTATAACACAATTTTTGGGACGAAATTGCTTCATTATTATACAAAAGACGTCAAATCGATGTAGAAGAAGGTAACCCGAAGTTTCACTTTGATAACGTTGATACAAAAGATAACGCTTGTTGAGTTATTGTGAAAATTAATCAAGGGGCGTTGAACGCCCTCCAGCCAATGGCGCCAATGGAGTCTTCAACCATGCCGCTACATCTAAATATAAAATATTTGCAAAAGGATTTTACTGGTTTGATGGATTTTGTTAGTAACATTCAACATTTTTCGGGGCGTTCCCAATAACAAATCAAAACAAAAAAATGTCACCCTGGGCGGTACCTGGCTGAAAGTGGCACCTGATTGAAGGGCGGCACGTTGGCTTGAAGGGGCAGCACCCTGGCTTGAAAGGGCCAGAACCTTGCTGAAAAGGGATAACCTTGCTGAAGGAGAGGCACCTTGCTGAAGGGGAGGCATCTAGCTGAGGGGCGGCACCTGGCTCAAGGAGCGACAACTTTCTGAAGGGGCGGCATGTTTTTTAATGGGCGGCACCTGGCTGAAGTGGCGGCACTCGGGTGTAGGGGCAGCATTTTCTGAGGGGCGACACCTGACTGAAGGGGCGGCCCCCGGTTGAGGGGGCGGAATCTTTTTGAGGGGCAACACCTGTTTGAAGAGCGACATCTTTCTGAGGGGGCGGCACCTGGTTGAAGGGGCGGCCCCCGGTCGAGGGGGCGGGATGTTTTTGAGGGGCAGCACCTGGCTGAAGAGCGGCGTCTTTCTGAAGGGCGGCACCTGGATGAAGGGGGCGGGACCCTTCTGAAGGGGCGGCACTCGGATGAAGGAGCGGCACCTGGCTGAAGTGGCGGCACCCGGCTCAAGGGGCAGCATCTTCTGAGGGGCGGCACCTGCTGAAGGGGCGGCACCTGGCTGAAAGGGCGGCACCCGGTTGAGGGGCGGCATATTTTTTAGGGGCAGCACCTGGCTGAAGGGGCGACCCCTGACTGAATGGGGCGACACCTGGAAGGGGCGGCATCTTTTGAGGGACGGCACCTGACTTGGGTAACGTCCGCACAGTGGTGGCACCTGGGTATGGGACGGCGTCTCGTCGGGGGCGGCTCATTAGGACGTCCAAAAAAGTGCTCCGACTAGTCGGAATAGTCTGTTAGGCGTCGACGCCCCTGAGTGCTGCCATCTGTTAAAGAAAATCATGTTAAGTGCTGCCCTCTAGCACCAACAAGCAACTTGATTCTGATTGCTCGATGTCACCAGGGGACCACAAACTGTGTTACATCCTTTCGATGCACACAAGCATATCAGAGCAGGGTTTGAGAGCCACTAGTCATGTGATACTAGTACGTTAAATGACCGCAAGGTGGCTTGTCAGCTGACTCCTATCGATTATAGTGCTGGTCACATGAGATCATCAACATAATGTTTGGAAGAATTAACTATTCCTTCTTCTTATCAAGTCTTTCAATGCAGTAAATGTTGACATATTTTTATTTAATTGTGTATATGTTGGCTTTTTGGTGAAAATCACATAGTTTTGTTTTATCAGCACCAGTTTGTATGTAAAATTGCAATCGAAACCGATAGCATAGTGCACGAACGTAACGCAGTTGTGACGAACACTGGTGTCATCGATCGAGCGACTGTGTGAAATTTGTTTTGTGGCTGGCTAGCGCTTGTGTTCTTTTTGGAATCGGTGAGTTGTGTAAGTCATTTCTCGGCGGTATTTTGTGACGGCAATTCCGTAAACTTTTCTATTTTTTATCTCAGCGCACGCCTGATTTGCTACTGCTTTATGTGCATTGTGAATCAGCGTTGTTTGGTGTCGTGTCGCATGATTCCAGTGATTTTGGTTTCGGGATATCAATCTGGAGTGTTTTATTTGTTTCTGGTCACACCTATTTGTGGAATAAGGGAAACTTATTTTTGTGCGTTGTTTTAGTTGGGGCAGTTATATGTTATTGTCTTGAAATTTGATGTTAAAGTATGCTTCTGTAGGTAATTTTTAATGTCAATGTCAGCTCACCCAGCTAAGCCAGCTTTGAGAACAAGTGCCATATTACCTTAGCAATTGCTGTGACCTTAAAGGGAATAGGTCACCCTTTCTAGGTTTTGAACTGAGATAGCAGACTTGTAGAGCAGATCAAATGGGTTGTGGTGGAATAATTACCTCACAACGCTATGTAATTTTGACACAGGAATAGTGTTTGTCCTTAAGAAGCAGGAGTTTCAGAGCGGTTTCAGGGCACACAAAAACTCCCCTGTGCGCCCAACAACTTCTTTTACTTTAAAGGACTCATTGTTCCTGTGTCAAAGTTACTTAGTGTAGCAAGGTGAGGTAATGATTCAGTCACAACTTTTTTTGTCTGCTCTACAAATCTGCTTTATCAGTTAAAAACCCCATGTTAAAGGTAAACTATTCCTTTTAAGCCCAAATCACACATTCAGTTTTGTCATCCATGTGGTAAATAGCTGCAAGGTTGAACATACTGATATGCAAGTTTGCAATACATTTCATGTTAGCATGGGTGGATCCAAGTAGGGGGGAGGGGGGGCAAAGGGCCCTGGCTTTGGTCTCTAAACTGACTGAAATATGTCCAAAATCAACACATTTCCTGAAGTAGAAGAAAACTTAAAGCAGATTTTACAACAAGTTTGCTTTAAATCAGCTACCAATGCACATGCCAGTGCAATCACAAGTTTTTGCAATTGTTAAATCTTTCTGGGACTTTGACCTTCCAAACCACCTGTTATGGATCTGCCTTTGCATCATAGTGGACAGTGGTGGTGTATTGCTGCTTTAGGGCATGTATGCAGCTGTATTCATGCAGAGTAAATGTCTGATCTGAATCCTGATCTCCAGTCACATCCAAAGACCAGAGGTCATACTGTTGGTGGTGCAGGCATAATGTAGATGCACAATAGCACTGATACACCTCTCATATCATAAGAAGTCTGGTATTTTAATGTGACCAGATAATTGATCTTTAACCTACATCACCACCGCCATGAAGTAGGTACCTGGTAGGTGTTCTGCTGTGTCTTCCATAAGAGTAGTTTGCCCAGTCATAAGATATGGGCACCTCCTCTCTTGTCTCACATTTGAAGCTATGATTCTGAGGTTCAGTTGGATGGAATGGGTTAGGCATGCTTGTCGACTAAGCTATTCTGGCTGGCAAAGAATAGCAATGTGAATGCGTTTTGTCAACTTATAAACAGTTATTATTTGACACAATACCCACACTCTCACTTTATGCTGTCACCCTGTTCACAAATTTATAAGAACCAAGGTTTGATTAGACCTCAAATCCCAGCTGAGGCCTGAGATATATTGCTAGGTATCTAAACAAGATGTCACATGTTCTTTGTTAAGTATAATTTTGTATCACATCCATCTCAATCTAAGGGTAAACTCCAATCCTGCCATTTCTGTACTTCTAAGGCCATTGGGATCTTTTAAATTAGTTTTTTTGTCATTTCATGCAAATGGTTGTTGCTTGTGCAAGGAGCATAAATATATTTTGTATTGTTTTTCAATCAACCTTCTTGATTGTACTAAAGTGAAAAACTGTGCTCTTCATATTTAAAAACAAAGTTTATTTTTTACATTGGTACATTTATTGTGTGATCAATGAGACTGCTCAGGGTCCACTCAACATCCTTCTTAGCAAATATGAGTAAAATGTTTTCATCATTGTCTGCTTACCAATGTCATTTAAACAGGTGGGGCAGAACAGCAAGTTGGGAAGTATTGCCAATCACACAATATACAATATGCATGTATGTGGTTCCTGCCAAATGCCAATCATGATCACCTATGTTTCTTCAAAAGGCTTTACCTATGCTGTTTATTTGTTGCAGGTGAAACACCTGGCCATCATGAGGCAAATTACGAGGTGTTTGGTGCTGGTGCTGCTGGTGTCAGTGATAAGTAAGTATGTTATATAACCTTTGGAAAAGTACTTAAGTTAAACTTTAGCTCTTTCACTAGTCACTACTGGTTTTGTTGAAGTGCAATCGATATGCAGGAAAATAATATACTGTCTGGGGTTTTCTCAAAGTTCATTGAATACATGTGCAGTGAAATATAGAACATGTCTTACTACAAATGTAAAGAAGTCGAGTTCACAATACATTCATTGTTCAAAGCCCATACATTTGAATTCCATTAACCTTGGAAGCTTATTTACATCAGGATAAGGTAGTCCTATGCACTACTCCAGTTTCATTGCATATTATGTTATTTGCCAACACTTGTGTGCTGTTTTTATTTCAGGCTGTGATGATCTGTTTATTGTGGATTCCCCCGAGGGCGGAATCGCCTTCTCTGACAAAATCAAGGAGGTGAAATCTAACCAGCTGGAGACCATCCTGGACACAGTCTCGGGAGTCACGCCAGCTAAGGTGAGTGACGATTTACTGGCCGAGGTGCCTTAATGGGACACACGGTGGGTAGCTAAGCTATGTCGGTGAATTACATTCACTCTCGAAACACAACAGAACATGACATTGCATAACGTGACACGACCTGCTGTTGGCTGCACTTCTGTGAGTATGGCCAGACTTGTGATGTTGTGTGACACGTGACAGTGTACCTCGTACCACATGTCCTGACCTGACCCTGTACCGCTCTGTGTACCCCCAGGGGAGCTGGGAGGGCGCGCAGGTGCTCTCTCCGTTCCGGTACCCGGTGCTGGTGTCGCTGGTGACGGTGGCCGTGACGGAGCCGGAGCCGCTGCCCGGTACCGACGCCTGGCGGCACTACCACGTGTCCGGCCCGTCCGTCGATGCCGACACCGTCTTCCACAAGCTGCACGTGCGCCTGGCCGGCCAGCCCAACACGCTGCCCACCATCAAACTCGAGGCCGAGCAGGTGAGCAGTTAGGGTGGCCAGTTGGTGGAGTGGTGGGTCCTGTCGTGTGACTGGCTTGGTGGGATTTGTCTCGGCTCTTGGTCCACTTAGGTCAGACATGTCTAACAATATGCATATGGTTGTGTGGTTGTACAGTTTGCTCTCTTCTTAATGTGACGCATCTTCACACCAACCATAGTCATTGAATCATTCGTATCGGGCATACTTCATCGTAACCGACTTAACTCGGCCACCGGACCGGGCCGGCCTACGGGAAACGTGCTGCATTCAGGGAAGTTTATCAGAGTACTTCACAGGGTAATGATACTTCAGCTCTTGCTGCGCTCAACACACGGCGCACCTTGCTGACGGCGTGTCTCCCTCAGGGTGACGACTTCACCGCCGAGGCGCCGCAGGTCGGCTCGCTGAACGCCTCGGAGCCGGCCGCGCGTCTGCTGCTGCGCGAGCTCTCCCTGCTGGACGGCGCCGCCGCGCAGCTGGGCGACCAGCCGGGTCGGCGCGCCGTGCTGCTCTCGCTGCACGCGCTACCGGGCGCGTCTGCCGAGGGCGCCGGTACGGAGGCCGCCCGGCAGCTGGCGGCCGCAGTGGAGCGGTACGCGGCGGCCGCCAGCAAGGCGACCGGCGGCCGCGCGCTGACGCTGCTGCTGAGCCAGCCGGTGCTGAGCCGGCGCGGCCGCTCGCTGAAGGACGACCCGACCCCGACCATGAACTACAACCTGGCCGGCGTGTACAGCGACGACTACCCGGTCATCTTCAACATCCTGCTCATCACGTCCATCTTCCTCATCTACATCCTGGTGGCCTTCTCCAGTGAGTGCAAACGGCTTGTGATGGACGAGGGTTGGCGTTTTTGGATGCATCTTCGGCAGATGGCGACTTTGCATACATTATGAACTGCATTGTATTATCTGTCATGTGATTTGTCGTTAAACTTGTATTCAAATGGTGTCGTACTCGTCATCGTAGTCATGCAGTACACAGTTGCCATTGTGGAATCGCCATGAATGTAAATGGATATTGTTTGCCTTTGCATGACACTTCGAAGTACTCAACGCTCTTCAGTAGAGCCATTTTCCCCCCGATGATTCAAAGCTAAATGATACGCGCACCAGCTGACTTAAACAATTTTGTTTAACAATGTGCATCTATCTGGCCCGTCCGGGACCATTCCTGTACAATGCTAACTGCTGTGATCCTTCCATTAACAGTCATGACTGCATACATGGACCCGGGCAAGGACTCCATCATCTACCGGATGACCAACCCCAACATGAAGAAGAACAACTAGATCAGCGATAGGAGATGGTCTCCGATTGCAGCGTCGCGTTGTGGACGCGCTTCGAAAGCTCCACTCCTCATCGGAGCTTGCTTTCTCCATGCAATTAAACAAATGTTTATTTTGCGGTGGAATCGCCATCGCAAACGCAAATGACTGTGCTAAACTCGAACAAGCGCGGTTTTGGGACTGAAGGAAATTCCTTGAAACATATGATTTGTTCTCATTTGTGATATACACGCGATCCCAGTAGAAGTATATGCACATAGGGACAGATGGAACATTCCATATCCTGTAGCTGTATTAGCTGTGTGAGTGAGAGACCCGCGTCCGAGGCTCGGCTTGTACAATTCTAACCGGCCTGGGACTGGTTGTGAACTGGTGCCAGGCACGCCGCTGCAGTTCATGGCTTACACCGTGGGCGAGACCTCAGCGTGTCTATATTGTGAATATTGTACCTATATGTTTCACGACGCACAGTAGCACTGGTGACTAGAATGACCGGCCTTTGTGTTTTGTAATCAGTTTGCTGCGTCAAAGGCTGTCTGCAAAAATAGAACAAGACTGGCCAGCTGAGTGGCAGTTGCGGAGTGGGACCAGCACGAGTTCATTTTGTTTGTTTGTTGCCATGGCGACAGTATCTTGATAGATATATGGATGGATAGCGCGGTGGGGCGTCACGAGACTGAGAAAATAACGCAAATCATGTGGTGTGTGCGTATGTGAGTTTGTGCGAAAGACATCCGTGTGTTGGTACGCTGAAACAAATGTAATCTTGTATGGGCTGCTTAACAACCGTGTATGTTGAACATAGTAAAATAAAGCTGGTGTAATTGACCGTACCATCTGTTTTTGGGATATGATGGGGGCTTAATGTGTCGCTCCCCTGACAACACTGGCGGGGTCAATCAAGAGCTCGTTAACAAATTCGCTTTCAACTGTATTCTTTCCACGCATCGCCCATTTTCTGTTCACCCACGTTTGTCAAAAATTCTAGCAGAATGTACATAATGTTAATTCAACCAGGGACTAATTATAAAGTTGGCTTTGAGTCTTATTTAATTGTCATGGTGTGGACAACTAGAAACGAAAATGCGGATAAATTCCTCAGACCAGAATATGTCGGGGTATGAACTAGCGACCGATACCGACTTCCGAGCGTTGCAGAGCTCATGGACTGTTGGTTGAGTTCACATGTGAATTGTGGACTGGGAATCGGGCGACAAAGCGTCAACGGGAGACAATATTTATGGATTATGCAACAAATCAAGCCAGACAATTCAGCCGAAGCAGCAGTTCGGTATAGCAGCGACATCTACTGTTTCAAATGAATACCGGTGGTTCGTATATCGCCCGCTTGAAAGCCGTGCAGTGAGCGATGCAGTGAGGCTGTACAGTCGGTCTATTATGCAGGGTTGGCACAGTTTTGCCCACTGGCCAGTTTTGCCCGGTTTAAACCATGGTTTAAACCGGGCGGGTAAAACTACTTTTGCCCATGTGGCAAAACTAGTGAAGGCAAAAAAACTCAATTGCCGGGGTAGACGGGACAGAACCAAGCGGCTTATTAGCTCCAAAAGACGAAATGCAGTACATTGGCGTGAGGTTTATGTGCGACATTTAAAGAACATAATATTAGTTAAGCTCGATTAAACGTCAAAAGAATTATAAAAAAAATCGTCGGTAAAATTTTCGAACCTAGGTATGTTTTGAAATTCCAAAAAGAATGGACTGCGCAGAATCGATGGTCGGATGAAGACGTATCTTCGGAGACGGAGATCCTGTCCGGATCGTGATGAATAACATAGACGCCCATTGCGTAGCAATTCCATATGCAATCCCCGAACACAAAATGGTTCCTTAGCTGGTTAGAGTTGATAAACTGATTTGGCAAAAAATTAGAGGTATATTTATTTAATTGGGTCGAGCACCCAGGAAATATGGTTTTACTAACCAAAAAACATCACCTGTAAAAATTATTTAATAAATATTAATATTTTTAGAAGGTACTCGCATTAGCAATGGCTTCAAAGATTACACGTTAGAAAACATGATAGAGTAGACTGGAAAGGTAATTACTATTTTTTCTCATTAGCCCCAACCATTGACTTTAGTGAGGACGTATAAAACGCCCCCTGATGAATTTTCCTAATACATACAACGATAGTGCTATACAACGATGAAAACTTCGGATTACCTTCTCCTTCGCTGATTAACGTCTTTTTTGTGAGAACAATAAATGCAATATTACTGTCCAACTAAAATTTCGAGTTATAGCAAATTTGTGGACGATCAACTACTCACAAGTCTTACACCAAAATCAGCTAAACGTTAACAAACCGTACACGCCATATTTGGAGGAAAATGAAATCCGAAAACGTCAAAAGATAGCAAATAGCAATGGATACAACATGGGTGTCCATGATTTTTGATAATTTAAGTTTTTTACAAAAAAAAAACAATATATATGATTTTTTGCCAAATTGCCACAAAAATCACTAAACTCGCCTTAACTCGATTTTTCCAACGAAATTGCTTCATTGTTTCTTAAAAAAAAACGTTCAATCGATGTAGAAGAAGGTATCCGAAGTTTCACGTTGATAGAGCTATCAGTTTACACCATTGAGTCAGGGGCTGCACCACAATTTATTTGTCAAGGGGGCAAGTCGAATAATTTGGGGCATTCCATTTGAGAGGGGGCTTCCATTATTCCAATAGGGGGTTTCCTTTGACCTCCATTAGGAAACTTCTAACTCCCATTCTGCTTAATTAATCAGGGGCCGCATCTGGACTTCAGGGAGCAACATCTGACCATTCCATAAGCGACCAAAATTTCAACTGTGCTTCAGGGGACCTTTCTTCTGGCCTCACCAGGGCCAATCATCTGGCCTCCAGGGGCCCACATCTGAACACACATTAGGTCCACGAGCCTCTGGACCCCTTTGCTTTCCAGTTGGCCTTCTCTGGCCTTAATCCAGGGCCCCTCTTGAACTCCAAGAAGACGCCGCTCTGGATCTTCACAGGGCACCCCGTGACTTCGCGATGGGTACCTGCGAGATGGATATCTTTGAAGCAGGAGGGGCCTTCCTTAAAATGAGAGCGGGCAAAAAAGCATAGTGGTGCCCCCCGCCCGAAACGCGCAGGGGGGGAGGGCGAAACTGCCCCCATACCTGTCACCCCGGTGGCGCCGCCGCTTGCATTGAGATTAATTATCGCCCTTTTGTGATGCTATGACACTTTTTCAAACACAAGGTTTGTCGCCAAAGTGAAAAAGTGAAAACTACATTTTGTAATCATGTCATGTACCATGATTTTAGCTTGAAAATTGGACAATATACAAATTTAAATTTGACTCTAACTGTAGCCATAATTGAAAAGGCTCACTCCATAAAAAAGCTGTTTAAATCAAAATAAAAATAGTACCCATTTTAAGTTTCTGATCGGTTTTGGCCAGTTTTTGGCCAGTTTCGGCATTTATTTGCCCAATTTCTTTCCGGGAGAAAGCGGTTTCGTAAACACCCCGCGTCCCCACTGGGGGGGGTGTTTGAACACACCCCCCTCATATGTTTAGTCAAGATAAACGAAAAAACGTACGGAACGCGTAGAACGCCAGCCAAATTTGACATAACAGTATTACTGATTTGTCCGGACATTTTGCGAAAAATTCAAGTTTCGTCGTCAGGTCAAGCGGCACGTCACCAAGATCACAGGCAGGACCCTAACCACAAAACAGTTTACGGTCCGTGCCATTACACTACAGTTTTTAAGGGATCGATATTATAAACTTTCACGGATTACAAATTATAAAGTCATTAATATCTCAAAATGTATATTAACGAGGGTTTATTTGTATGGATGACCTTAATGTGTTTTTTTTTTCGAGGTTCAATTATTGCGAGAGTTCTCCCATTTATTAGTAATCAATTGGAGAAATAATCAAAAAGCTATCTTTTGTCGACGATATCAGTCCATTTCCTTCTGGAGATTTATCAATATGATAATTAGATGATTATGAACCAAGTGGCAGGTTTTGCTCGGGAACCATTAAACCGGGGTCATCGGAAGGTCATCCGAAAGGTCACCAAACCTTTTACGTCAAATTAATACTTGCCATAATGAAGGTAGAGAACGCAGACTTTCACCAGATGTGTTTTGGTCTCGTCATAGACACATCTACTGATATGCAACATGACCTACTTGGGTCACCACTTGACCTTGACCTGAGGTCATTTTTTAAGTTGAACCTAACATGATAAAATTCAACATATTTCAAAGTGCCTTGACGAGAAAAATACGATTGTGTAAATAGTATTGCTTTATCTTCATTAGGTAAGAAGTAATTTTCGAAAGTATTTTTTGACAAAAATCAGCATTTTGACTTAAATGACCTCTAGAGCTTAAACTATCATCCTGAGGTCAATTTTGAGAACCTGGGTGCGATTGCAAATTTAAATGGCTAACGATTGTTTTAACGTTTGCTTCTAGATAGCATAGTTTCCGAGATATTTGGGGGTTTCTGGAGCGATGTCCACTAAAAACTTTGAAATTTGGACCTTCGATGACCTCTAGTGACCTGAATTTTGACGTGAGCGAAAAAAAGTCTGAAATAGTTTCGAAATGATTTGTGATAACGGTTCGAACAATGTCTTTTTTTTTGGTCTACGTGCCATGGGAGCCGAGTTAGAGGGGGGTGTTCAAACACCCCCCTCCAGTCGGGCGAAGGAAATGCAGAGGCCCAGTCGGGCGCGGGTTAAACCTAGTTTTAGCCACTGGCCAGGGCAAAACCCTTTTGCCCGGGCAAAATGCCAACCCTGCTATTATGTATCTTCCCTTTTTCAGTTTCTAAAACTCATCTAATTTATATTCTGTGTACATGAAGGACTGATACAAGGGAACATGTGGTACCTACCTGGGTAGGTACCACTTGTTCACTTAACTCAGACCTTCATGTACACAGAAGTGAAATTAGATGAGTTTTAGAAACTGAAAAAGGGAAGATACATAATAGTCCGACTGTACACTACAGTTACACCGGCCTACAATGTCGTGTTCGTCTCCGTGACCTTGACCTGTGACCTCTGGGATAAATTGTATTGACCGTGTCGCAAGCTGGCGGGACGACGATACATTTGAGGCCTGTTGCGAGCAAATCAGACGCCCGTGAAGTTAGCGACTTATTCAGTGACATATTTATAATTGGTCCAAACCTCGGCCTGAGGTGAGAGGTCAATACTGGCACGCTGTGACGCTGATCACGAATAGGTATGACCTTCATTCTGCTGTTCAAGGTCATCTTCAAGGTAAAATTAAAGGTCAAACGACCGAGTACCGCATAACGTCCCTAATGTAATGCCGGATCCTTTCCAAAAGTTCTCAGATGATAGACAGGGACCATATGTAATGTCTGTGACCGTGCCCTCAACCATGACCTTTTAATTTGAAGGTCAAATCCGAGATCAAACGACGGGGTACCACATAACTTCCCGAATTGATTGCCGGAATTTTGCTAAAGTGGTCTCAGATGTTAGACAGGGCGCATATATAACATCCGTGAACGTGACCTCAACCGGTACCTTTGACCTTGGAGGTCAAATTCGAGGTCAAACGACGGGGTACCGCATAACGTCCCAAATTTATTGCCGGATCCTTTCCAAAGTGGTCTCAGATGATAGACAGGGTCCAATCTAACGTCAGTGACCATGACCTGAGCCTTGACCTTTGACCTTGGAGGTTGAAATCGAGGTCGAACGACCGAGTATCGCATAACGTTCCTAATTAATGAATCCTATCCAAAGTGTCCTCAGATGATAGACAGGGTTAATATCCAACGTCCATGACCGTGACCTCAACCGTGACCTTAAGATCTGGAGGTCAAATTCGATTTGACATTTTGATTTCAAAATCAATTTGCCATCAAATTTAACTCATTAATTTGACTTGGAGGTCAAATTGGTACCCGTCGTTTGACCTCAAATTTGACCTCCAAGTCAAATACCATAACTTGTCACGGTTCCGGTTATAGTCATGCACGCTATGTATGGACCCTGTCGCTCATTTGAGACCACTTTGAAAAGGATCCGGCAAAAATGTATTGACATTATGTGGTACCCCGTCGTTTGACCTCGAATTTTACCTCCAAGTTCAAAGGTCATGGTTCCGGTTATGCTCACAGACGTAAGATATAGACCCTTTCTATCATCTGATAAATTTGGGAAAGGAAATAAATTTCAACTTTATGCGGTACCCCGTCGTTTGACTTTGAATTTGACCTCCATGGTCAAATACAATAATTATTGTCACGGTTCCAGTTATGGTCACGGACGTTAGATATGAACCCTGTCGATCATATGAAACCACTTTGAAATGCATCCGGCAATACATTCGGGAAATTATGTAGTAACCCATCGTTTGACCTCGAATTTTACCTCCAAGGTCAAATACCATAATTTGTCACGGTTCCAGTATGGTCACGGACGTATGAAGTATGAACCCTGTCTATCATCTGAAAATACTTCGAAAAGGATCCAGCAATAAATTAGGGACGTTATGTGGTGCCCAGTCGTTTGACCTATGATTTAACAACCAAGGTCAAAGGTCAAGGTTAAGATCATGGTCACGGACGTTAGATATGGACCTTGTCTATCATTTGATGATATTTTGGAAAGGATACGGCGATATTTTCGGGACGTTATGCGGTACCCCATCGTTTAACCTCAAACATGAACTCCAAGGTCAAATACCGTGACTTGTCACGGTTTCGGTTATGATTGCGGACGTTAGATATGAACCCTGTCTATCATTTGAGACCACTTTGGAGAGGCTCCGCCAATAGTTTCGGGACGCTATGCGGTACCCCGTCGTTTGACCTTGAAGTTGACCTTGAAGATGAAGATGATCATGAACAGCAAAATTAATTATGAAGGTCATATTCGTGATCAGCGTGCTAGTATTGACCTCTAAAGCCGAGGTTTGGGCCCATTCTGAGGTATATGCTGAGGTAGCTCAGGTACCTATATTGTTGAGTGCAAGTAACTAAGCCACATGCACCTGCAGACGAACCGGCGCGGCGGTCAGAGCAGGACATACAGGCGGGACATGCAGAACATGCAGACAGGACATGCAGAACATGCAGACGGGACATACAGGACATGCAGATAGGACATACAGGACGTGCAGATAAACCATTACTTATGACCTACAGACATTCGTAACACTATGGTTGACCGGATAGACTGACTTTAAAATGTCGTATTCGTTTCCATGACCTCAACCTTTGACCTCTGAGTGAAATTGTCTTGATCGTAACGCGAGCTGGCGTGACGACATTCCTTTAAAACCTATTGAGAGCAAATAAAACGGTAAACGAAAACAGTAACTGTAACAGCTGGCTTACAAATGTCGTTTCAATTCCTTCGTGAACCTTGCATTGGACTCTATAGTGGGATATTCTTGCGTTTAAACAGGATGGACGTAGACGGTAAAAGGACAGGAAATTATTTTAGAATGCTGTTGAGCATTGGTGTTGCGCACGAACGAAAACTAGCTGTAATGCGGCTTATTAAATGTCGCATTCGTCGGCGACCTTGACCTTTGACCTCCGCGTACAATGTACTTAACCGTGACGCAGGCTGGCGTACGACAACTTATTTGAGGCCTGTTGCGAGCGAATCGGTCGGTAAACGAAAACACTAGGCTGTACACCGGATTAAAAATGTCGTATTCGTTTCTTTGACCGTGACCTTTGACCTCTGGGTGACATTTTCTTAACTGTGACAAAAGCTGGCGTAATGACGATTCATTCGAGGCCTGTTGCGAGCAAATCGGTCACTACACAAATTAATTAGACTGTACACCGGCTTAAAAATGCCATATTCTTCTCTGTGATCTTGACCTTTAACCCTCGCACCGACGGGGGTCTGAGCCAACTTCGAACCGACGGGGGGGCGGATAACCGCCCCAGAGATCTCAACTACGCAACGTAGTGAGAAGCACGACAAGGTGAGGATGTGGACCGTGAGGGTACAGCGAAAATAATTAGCTATTTTTGATCAGAGTCAAGAATTGAGGCCTCAGCCAGAGGTAAAAAAAAGGTCAATTTTCGCACATTTCGAGTAAGTTGGAGCACATGCTCCTCACATAATCTAAGGGTATTCAGTAACTAACATAGCCTAGTTTCACGACGTCCGAAACGATATTAAGCACTGCTATTGCCTCTTTGGATATGGACACTCTTTTCGCATAATTTATTTCCTTTATTATGAGATATGGTTTGTCTCATACTGTTACATTAGCTAACGAGAGCCCGCGGTCAGCGGCGCGGATGAAAATGACTTTTTATAGCTGGATTGTTCTGAGAAAAGTGTGATATTGTCCTGTAATTCAACAATTAATATAATGTTGTAGAGAGAGATGCTGAGCTACATTTTTACGCAATCTGACACATCGTGTTCTCAACATAACGGGGCATGAACCATATCATCGGTTTGAATCTAGCTAGATCAACTAAAAAAATGACTTGATAGACCTGAGGTCCTGTATGCAAGTCAAATTTTAAATGTCTTTCGAAGGAGGTTTCTAGGCTAGAAGTAATAGTCGAAAACCAGTACTATCCAATCTACGATAGAACTCTAAGTTGTGATATCCAAAACTACCAAGAGTGACCCTATATGGGTTAAAATACTTGGATTCGTATTGGACACAACGATTGTGTCTGAGGTAGAAGATAAAGCCTACAATTCTTTTATCCCACCTCTGTTGTCTTAGAATAGTGCTTAACGATGATACTACAATTTAGCTCGGTATTGTTATTGGTGCGCTTTCAAATTTCTCTTCCCATAGACTTATAATGGGAAGTCTCAAAAAAAATTGACGATGACCCACGGTCACGGGAATAAAAGAAATACCTCACTCACAACTGTAGATATCTGAAGGCCTCATTAAACACTGTGAGTTCAAACTGTTTGGTTCACCTACTGTGGGCTTCGGAGATGTCCATAGAGCCTTACAATAAAGCGTAGATTTGAGGTCAGGTCAGATATAGGTGGACTGACACGGTGACTTAGAAAGTTAGGAAGGTCGAATTTTCTTTTAGGATAAGTGTTGCGGAAGGATGCCCAACAGCTATACAATTGGCGGGCTACGCGCCGCCGTTTTTCCGCTAGTCCGGAAAAACCTGGGGGGCGGATATCCGCCCCCCGTCGGTGCGAGGGTTAACCTCTGGGTAAAGTTTCCTTGACCGTGACGCAAGCTGTTGCGACGAATATTCATTTGAGACCTATTGCGAGCAAATCAAAGGTAAACGAAAACACTGGACTGTACACTGGCATACAAATGTCGTATTCATCTCTGTGAACTTGACCTTTGACCTGTGGGTAGCATTTGCTTAATCGTGACACAATATGGCGTGACGATATTTCAGTTCAGGCTTGTTGCGAACAAATCGGTCGGTAAACGAAAACACCAGGCCTAACACAGGCTTATAAATGTCGTATTCGTCTACGTGACCTTGACCACCTTTGACCTCCGGGTAAAATGCTATTAATCGTGACGCAAGCTGGTGCCAAGACAATTCATTTGAGGCCTGTTGTGAACAAATCAGCTTGGTGAACGAAAACACTAGGCTGTACACCCGCTTACAAATTTTGCATTCGTCTCCATGACCTTGACCTCTGGGTGCATTTTATTGACCGTGACGCAAGATGGCGTGACGACGACGATTCATTTGAGGTCTGTTGTGAGCAAATTGATCGGTAAGCGAAAACACTAGGCTGTACACCGGCTTGAAAATGTCGTATTCGTCTCCGTGACCTTTGACCCGTCCGTGACCTTTGACCTCTGCGCTCTGCGTAACATTTTCTTTACCGTGATGCAAGCTGGCGTAACGAAGATTCGCTTGAGTTCCATTGCGAGCAAATCAAAAGGTAAACGAAAACACTAGGCTGTACACCGGCTTAAAAATGTCGTATTTGTTTCCATGACCATGACCTTTTACCTCCGGGTAGAATTTTATTGAGTATTGGCCGTGACGCAAGCTGGCGTAACGACGATTCATTTGAGGTCTGTTGCGATCAAATTGGTCGGTAAACAAACAAACTAGGCTGTACAGTCTCTCTTGAAAGTATCTGTGCACTGCGGTGGGGGCACCATCCGGCCAAACCACGGTTGTGTGGACAAGTTTGAGAGTCACTGAGTGTCTGACCCTACCAGGGATCGTGAAAC
>VOPJ01008508.1:0-31454 GCA_014673585.1 Semibalanus balanoides
CTTAACTTCAACTATGGTAATTTCTTAAGCCGTTAATGTTGATTTACAATGCTGAGCGAATCTTGATTAAATATGGCGTCCGATCAAATTTATTTTGAATTGTATTTTTTATCGAATGGGGAGAAAGGGAGACGGTTACTGTTTGTTTTAGGTGGCCGTCTTACCCCATTTCACCATCAGAACCCCATTAAAACGCGCACTGAAGGGCCTCTGAGAATTACACGCCCTGGGGGAGGGCGGATTTCGCCCCCTTATATGATCTCGAAAACTACGGCAACATAACGACAAGCGGAAAACGGAGTCAGATAGCTCGAGACAAGCTGTATCGAAAATTCTTCAGTATTTTTTAGGTCAGGTCAATATCAAGGTCACCAGAGGTCATCAAAGTTAAGATTTTCCAGATTTAGGACTTCGCTCCAGATACCCCCAATTATCTCAGAATTTATGAGAGCTAGGAGCAAACGGAATTAAGTCAAAATCTCTTGACATTTTTAATCGACATTGTTGTTCTCAAATTTGAGCTCAGGTGAATATTTTAGACTCTAGAGGTCATTTAAGGTCAAAAAGGTGATTTTTTTGCAAAAAGGGTTGCGAATACTTTATAGCTATAAAGATAAAGCATCAGTTTTGTCGTCCTGGCACTTTAAATCATAATTCATTATTCACAGGTGAAGGTACAATTTGGGTAAATTTGACGCCTCTAGGTCAAGATCCAAGTGCGTGTTCCCAAGTAAGGTCATTTGGCATAACATGACTGAGAGACCTGTCTCGAGAAACAAACACAAGGGTACCGATCTTTTTAACGTCTCTACTTCTTCTGTCGAGAGTTATTGACCAAAACAAGTGTATGGATGGTCCAAAAAATTGACCTCTACCTAAGGTCCATCAGTAAAAATTCGAGGATAAAAATAGTAGGTATGAATGACCTAATGACATTCTGCAAGTTTGAAACTGATTGCTTTAAAACTGTGTATTGATACACATACCATCAAACACTTTTTGGAGGTGAGGTCATCACGTGACCTGGTCTGGTGACCTGACCTACAATTATCCGAGGCCAAAACTGTCTCATAATGTGGGTAGTTCATTTTTTAAAACAGGTATGCAAAAAATGGCGGCGCTAACTTCACTGTTTTCCCGCTATCGTTGAAAATGAAAAACGGAGGGTGGGCGGATTCCCCCCCCCCCTCCAGGGTGCGTGTTAAACAAATGTTTTGAAAGAATTATATAATTTATCTGAAGTTTAGAGCAACACAATGTTTGACAGGGACAAGAGGGATTTCAGTATTTTAGTATGCATGCAGTGCCAATAATTCACGTAAGTTATATTCCTAGTTTCATCTATCCAAGCGAGGGACTCGAACTGAACAAATTTTACCTACCTAAACGGACATGTTCTTAACAATATACTCATAATTGTTAGGTAAGAACATTGAAGAGGTATAACACCGTCATTAACACTGCTACTCAAGAGCCAAGACCCTTTATCACCAACCACGCTTAAAAATCGTGACCGTCTTACCCCACCAGACAAAACTGTTTTACCCATAAAGTGGGTAAAACGGTTTTATGCATTTTGTTTCATTACAAATATTCTATGTATTAACTCAACGAGAAGGGGCTTATCTCATTTCCAGGAAAATGTATCGATTAGTATTTTAGGTTGTAGCATGCAAAACATCAGTCTTATTTGCCGTGATTAACCAGACGAAATTGGGCTCCAAAGTTATGGTGGCCGTCATACCCCACATTTAGTATGCATATGCATATGATGATACGCACAATCGATTCGATTCTGCACAGTTTTTCGTTTTAGAGCAATATGGTAGGTACTGTACTAAAAAACAACAGCTAATAATCATTTGGCAGGTTTTCGATAATATTTTCATAATTGCATTGATACGGTTTAAATGTTTACATACTCTTCTAAGTGGACAGCGTACGCGGAGCCTTTTTCAAAGCAAACTGACATTGTCGGCCAGTGAAACCTTAAGTTTTCAACTGGCCAGTGACGGATAGGTATATGTTTCGATTTTTGGCGGGGAGCGGGGAATTCGCTCCATTTAGTCAGGAAAAAATAGCGGGGCATGGGGGGGGGGTGTCGGGTGGTTAGCGCGAAGAGTCTTTGAGTGGGGGGAGGGCGTCAAAGAAAAGACACTTGTTGAGCGACAGAAGAGAGCCCGCCGTCAGCAAACATCTGATGAGCTGGAGGGGGAGGGGGTTGAAATCACGACTTCTCGAAACCAAAATAACAACCTTTCAGAACGGTTTGAGGGGCAAAAACATACGTTTCCCTACCGATTTTCGTTTGGGACAATTGGCTGTTTTGCCTTAACATAGATCTCAGCCACTGCAGCTGGCAGCTCTATGTAGTGCAGCTTCCAGCTCGGCCCGATGGCAGTGCCATCTTGCGGCGGTGGCCGGCGCATCATCCGGGCGCGGTGCGGCCTCCCCCGGCGCCGGCCGACAGTGGACTCGTCCAGCCAAGAATGCCAGGAATGGTCCGCTCGGCAGGTGCGGTGCCGGCGGCGGGCGACGCCGCACGGCCGGCCGCTGAGCTGAGACGGGACCGGCCGAGCCGCAGGACGGCTGTCCGACCATCAGCTGACCGGCACTGCGAGCTGAGCAGCGGCAGGCGTGCGCGGCCGCGGCCGGCGGCCGGCGCGACCTTTAAAAACCCTGAATAGCGTCGTGAAGCGGCCTGCGGCGGTGGAGTATTGCACGAGATGATTCAGCCACGGTGGCCACCCTATCGTCACTGAGCATTCGCTCAGCATTCGCTCCTCTGCTGACGGAGCGGCACGGAGCGGCCGGCGGAGCGGCGCGCAGGGGCCGCACTGTCCTCTGCTGACCGAGCGGCGCGCAGGAGCCACACTGTCTTCTGATGACGGAGCGGCGCGCAGGGGCCGCACTGTCCTCTGCTGGCGGAGCGGCGCGCAGGGGCCACACTGTCCTCTGCTGACGGAGCGGCGCGCAGGAGGCCGCACTGTCCTCTGCTGACGGAGCGGCGTGGAGGAGGCCGCACTGTCCTCTGCTGACGGAGCGGCAGGGGCCGCACTGTCCTCTGCTGACGGAGCGGCGTGGAGGGGCCGCACTGTCCTCTGCTGACGGAGCGGCGTGGAGGAGCCGCACTGTCCTCTGCAATGCCGGAAAGCGGCGCGGAGGAGACCCACTGTTCCTCTCGCTGAGGAGCGGCGCGCAGGAGCCGCACTGTCCATCTGCCTTGGGACCGGGAAAAAGCGGACGCGGAGGAGCCGCAGCTGTCCTCTGCTGACGCGGCGCAGGGGCCGCCCTGTCCTCTTGCCTGCCACGGAGCGGCAGAGCCGCACTGTCCTCTGCTGATGAGCGGCAAAAAGGAGCACACTGTCCTCTGCTGACGGACGCGCGCGCAGGGGGCGCACTGTCCTCTGCTGACGGAGGGCCGCGCAGGTTGCTGCACTGTCCCTTCTCCTGCACAGGAGCGGGCGCGCAGGGCCGCACTGTCCTCTTGCTCGACGGAGCGGCTGAGAAGCCGCCACTGTCCTCTGCTGACGGAGCGGAACGCCCCGAGGGGCCGCACTGTTCCTCTGCTGCGGAGCGGCAGGGGCCCGCACTGTCTTTGCTGACGGAGCGGCGCGCAGGAAGCCGCATGTCAAACCTTGCTACGGAGCGCGCCTCAACGGATGAGCCCACTAATTCCTCTGCTGACGGAGCGGCGTGGAGGAGCCGCACCTGTCCTACGTCTGACGGGCGCGCGGAGGAAGAGCCGCACCTGTCCTCTGCTGACGGACGCGGCGCAGGACGCGCCACTGTCAACCTGCTGACGGAGCGGCGCGGCGGAGCCGCACTTCCCTTGTACCGGAGCGGGCAGACGGCCCGGCACTGCTCCTCTGGCTTAGACGGCGGCAGGAAAGCCGCACTGTTTCTCTGCTGCTGGAGCGGCAGGAGCCACACTGTCCTCTGCTTGACGGAGCCGGCGCGCAGCGGGCCCGCACTGTCCTCTGCTGACGCGACGCCGGCAGGAGCCCGCACTGTCCTTCTGCTGACTGGAGCGGCAGGAAGCCACACTGTCCTCTGCTGACGGAGCGGCGCGCAGGCAGCCGCACTGTCTTCATCTGACGGAGCGGGCGCGCAGGGCCGCACTGTCCTCTGCTGACGGAGAACGAGCGCGCAGGGCCCGCACTGTCCTCTTGCTGACGACGCGCGGACAGGGGCCAGCACTGTCCTCTGATGACGGAGCGGCGGCAGGAGCCGCATTTCCTTAGTGACTAGGGCGCAGGCAGCGCGCACTTATCCATCTTGCTAGACGGAGCAAGGCGAGCAGGAAGCCGCACCTGTCCTAACTGTGACCGGAAGCGTACGCGCAAGAGAAGCACGCAACTGTACCTCTAGAATGAACGAGCGGCAGCGAGAGAGGCCGCATGATACCTACTGCTGCCGGACGAGCGCGCAGGAAGCCGCACTGCCTCTGCATGACCGGAGCGACAGCGGAGAGGAACGCACTGTACTCTAGCTGACGGCAACGACGCGCCAACAGGAGAGCGCACATGTCCTCTGCGATAAGGAGCGCAGAGCCGACACCATGTCTCTGCTGACAGGAGCGGCGCGCAAGGAGGCGCAATGATCACTCTGTCCTGACGGAGCGGCGCGCAGGCCGAAACTGTCGTCTGCTGACGGGGCGGACGACGCACGGGCTGCACTTCCTGCTGCACGGGGCGGCGTGAAGGAGCAGCTGCACTGGTGCCCTCTTGCTGGACGGGGTCGGCGCGGCAGGAGCCGCACTCGTGCGCCTCCTGCCTGGATCAGGGGCACCCGGCGCACAAGGGCGAGCCCAGTCCAGCGTCGTCCTCTGCTGACGGAGGGGCGCCCGCTACACGTGCGGCCGCACTGTCCTGCTCTGCGACGCGGCTAGGCAAGACGGACGCAACAAGCATGAGCGGGGCCCTTCACCTGTCCCACCCGCCCTCGCGTCTCGACGTCGCAGGCAAGGCGGCGCAGGCGGAGAGCGAGTGGCCAGCGGTCTGTCCTCTGCCTTGAGCGGGTCGGGCGAGCGCGACGCCCCGGCGCCCACTGTCGCTCTTGCTGACGGCAAGCGGCAACGCGGGAAGAAGGAGGCCGCCCTGGATCCTCTGTTCTGCACCGGAGCGGGCCGCACCCAGGCGCCTCCTACTGGTCCGTTGCCTCGCTCAGGACGGAGCGGGCAGCAGGTAGAGCGGCTCCTCCACACGCCCCGTCAGCACCGAGGACAGTGCGGGCCGCCCTGGCGCCGACCCCAGGCTTTCCCCTTCACTGCGTGCAACGGAGCGGGACAGTGACAGGGCGCCTCCTCACTGCTCCACCGCACTCCTGCTGACCCCGCAGCGTCTGCGCCGCTAATGGCGGCCGCCGAGGACGTGTCCTCTCGCTGACGGGGTCGTGTGTGGCGGGCGCCACGCGCCCCGGCCCCAGGGTCCGGCCCCCGGCACCCCGGCACGTGTTCCACCTCTTGTGCCTAGAGCAGAGCGGCGTGAGGAGAGGGACCGCACTAGCTGCTCTCTGCTGCCTCGGCATGGCGCCGCGGGCTGCGGGCTCCCGCGTCGGGCGACCGCAGAGGCATGTCCTACTGTCGTGACGGGCCCCGTGCTCGCGGCGCGCTCCCAGCCCGACACTGGATAACTCCCTCGCTAGCGCGGGCGCAGGGGCCGCACTGTCCTTTGCTGAACGGAGGCGCACAGGGGCCGCACTGTCCTCTGCTGACGGAGCGGCGCACAGGGGCCGCACTGTCCTCTGCTGACGGAGCGGCGCACAGGAGCCGCACTGTCCTCTGCTGACGGAGCGGCAGGAGCCGCACTGTCCTCTGCTGACGGAGCGGCAGGAGCCGCACTGTCCTCTGCTGACGGAGCGGCGTGGAGGAGCCGCACTGTCCTCTGCTGACGGAGCGGCCGTCACACACTGCTACATCGTATCAGACGGCGCCATCGGCACCAGCTCCTCTCCCTCTGCTGACGACTCACGCTGCTGGTTAGGCTGCACTCGGATCAGTTTTCAGCTGATTTGGTGAAGTGAAGAGACGCAAACCAGAAAGAGTCGTGTACCTACTCTGTAGCTTCAGCGCTCTCACTTCGGTATAATTACTCCCATCGCCATCTGTCTTCCTTCCTAGTTACTCCGTTTTGTTTTTATTAAAACGATAGAGGTTGTTCTAAACCTATTTCAATAACATGGTCCTCAGTTGTTGTTGCGAGAAGTTGTTGGGCGGTGTGTGTGTGGGGGGGGGGGGGGGGAGGTCAAACGGAAACTATTGAGCAAGGGTAGGTGCCTGAAATTAACAATGCATCCCATTTGAAGTAATTCAGCTTTGAGGTGCTCACTGCTCAGTCATGATTGGCGGTACTCAAATATGCATTGGTGGTGCTCGAGCATCACCAAACGAATATAAAACGACATCCCTGCTGCTAACCTTATCTCAGCTTGTATCTTGCATAACACTATTTTGTTTCGGTCATTGGCTTATAGGCCTATACAACATCGACATTGATTAATTGTGTCGCTGCACGGTGACCGGCCAACTGTTGAGAGCGCTGTTGTGTCATGCAAATATTTAGCTTCCGCTGCTTTGCTGAACACAGCTCTAGTTCCCATGGAGTACCGTACTGACTGTTGTAATCTTCACTGTAACACTTTCTGGCATGTCTAGCGCCCCCAGGCCCTGGATACTCCGGTGTGACGCCGGCTTGGCGCCAGCGTATGGACAGACCCGCCTGTATGTGTTCCGTTGGTCCGCGCGCGGACGTGCCACCCTCCCCACCCTGCCGTCCCAGGGACGCTCGCATTCCGCGGCTGTACGCGGAGTTTTTGCTACGTTGGCGAGTCTCAAGGCTGCGCGGCGGCTCCTCCGGGCTGCGGCCGTGGGCGCGTCCTCTGTCTGTCGGTACCGACACCGTTTCCCTGCAGACCTGCAGAGATGTATGTACACATTGCACAGTACTACGGAGCAGCGGCCGGCGGCGGCACCGGTGGCCTGCGTACGTCTCGCGCACGCCGCCGGGCCGGTATGCGTGAGTGGCGGCAGCTCGGCGGGCCGGTCAGCGGCGGTGGCGCCAGAGCTGAACCGAGCCGGCCGGCCGGCCGGCCGCCGACCGGCCGCGCCGTGCCCTCTGAACCGGCCTGCGACGGTGCTGCCTCCCAGCGGCGGCGGCGCGCAGCCGCCACAATGATGGCGGCCGGCGCAGAGTGCGGCGGGCGGGCCCACTAGCAGCGACGTGATAAATCTGACGGCAGAAGTTGTGGCTTTACGTGCTGGATCGGTGGTAATTGTGGTGGCATGCCGAGCCGTGCAGTGAACTGATTACCGGCCGTGTCGAGCGGCGATGGCTGCCGTGCGTGTGTCGAGGACAGCCGCGTCCAGACGGAATTGATGGTCATCACCTTTCACCTCGCCCCTACAAACGGTGAGTGGAGCTTCCCAGCGAGTAACGCCGGGCAGAGGCTGCCAGTTTTCTCCCAGGTATGACAGGTGGCTTTCTTCCGCTCTCTCGCTCCGACGTATTATCGATCCTCCCTCGGACAGGTCCCATGTATGTGAGAGGCAGGTGCTTAGACATGACCCCGCATTCCTCACAAATGGAACCCACACGGGAATGAAGTACTTAACATAGTGCTTTCTATCACGGGTTCAGTCTAGGCAAAATATACAAAACTTGCTTGTGTTGTTTGCCAGTAGAGTGGCATGACATTGCTGCTTCATTAAAGCAATAGTTTGTTCATGCCTTTGAAGGAATGTTGCGAAAACATCATTAGGTGCCCTGCGACCAGCGTCAAAAACACCAATTAGAAGAGCTGTCTGCATTTGACAAACAAAGGTCCCACAGTTTTCTTACAGTTAGTTGAAAATCTGTCGTCATTTTAATCGTATTTCTTTGAAACACACTCAGTGTTCATGTCAAATCAATTTTGAAACACACAAATGTGACATTCACTTGGTAAGGATTGAGAATGTGCTGATTTACAAGTGCAAAAATTGTCATATTATCAAAAACATCTCATTTAAGAACTAACATGTGCACCTCTATTTCCGTTCGATGTCAAATTTTATGTAACTTTTGTACTACAGGTATTTGTGTATAATTTTCCTGTTTCGTCTGACTATGAATCGTATCCTTACTTCGCTTTATACTTAATTCACCTAATTAACACATACACCACAATAAACATTTTCTTTATAAACAGTATAACTTAACCTAGTGCATTATTTGTATAGTGTATAAGAGAGTATTCTCCCAGAGACTGCATTATTGTATAGGAGAGTATCCATAATGGAGACTGCCTTACTGTAAAGGAGAATATCCTCCCAGAGACTGCATTACTGCATAGGAGAGTATCTCTAATGGAGACTGTACTAGCATATACGAGAGTATCTTTAATGGATACTGCATTATTGTATAGGAGAGCATTTCTTATGAAGACTGCATGATTGTATAGGAAGGCATCCTCTCAGAGACTGCATGCTTGCATATGAAACTATCCTCGAATGGAAACTGCATTATTCTATTAAGGATGGTATCTTTCACGGAGACTGCATGTTCACATTAAAACGAATCCTTCAGAACTGTGACTCAGAGAGACTGGATGTTTAGCATAGGAAAGCATCCCATACGAAGACTGCATGTTTAGCACAGGAAAACATCGCATACGGAGACTGCATGTTTAGCACAGGAAAACAACCCATACGAAGACTGCGCAGTGCGCACAGGAAAACATCCCATACGGAGACTGCATGTTTACATCAGAGCGTATCCTCTGTTGTGTGCTTGCGCGCCGCTGCAGTCTGTACAGTGTACAGTGCAGTCTGTACAGGCCAGCGCCCGCACTACGACCACAAAGCCGGTAGTGTCGCAACTCGAGATGATGTGTTGGACATGCTAGCTAATCTGCGATCGGACGCAACATTGCTGGCCAGGCCATCTGAGTGACAGAGCGTCACAATAAGGAACATCTGACCTCAGTAAGTGTCAGAGCTTGTTCACAAGCCGCTTTCGGTTCAACAACACTGATCGAATGACGCGGTGGTGCAGTATTTGTTTTTAGATTTTCTTCCTGTTTGTAGAAAGCAAGGGGTATTTATATCTTAATTGAATCTCTTATAAGACATTCATTATCGCCGAATTCGCCTGGCCTCAGACAAATCAGATATCTGCTTTATGACCTTGAATAACGTACCTAAAACCATGGGCGGCGGAACGGGAGGGGGAACTGGGGTACCGTGCTCCCTTAACCCTATTCCTTGCGGGGGGCAGATTCTGCCCCCGGTAGTTTTTCGCATGCCGCTTCTGAACTGTTACGCCTGGTGTCTTTAGCTTTTTATACTTTTTATAATTGAATGACGCGTGTTGTGCCAAAATTTTGAAAAAATCAGTCCAACAGAGGCGGCTCCAGGCTCATGTTTTTGGGAGATGATTACGAATGCGGTTGTGCGGCACATACTTTCTTCGAAGTTTGTGGTGCAATAAAAGCGTCAGAAACTATGTCACTTCTATACACATCATACATACTTAGATTATACATATTTTGGTGCAGAGGCGCACTCAGGTACATAAAATGGGAGGCGATATTTTTCATCAAATTAGGCCCAACGTCAAATTAATAAGATGATAAAAGACGTTCCGCTCATGGTGCCCCCCCCACGTTGTTTACCTGAATCCGCCTATGCGCAATATATTAAATTTATCAAATTACAGCAACAAAGCCCACGTGATGTTCCTATCGTCCCAAACAATCACGAACAGCACATATTTGTTATTAAAAAATCCCCCCATTTTTCTTCCCTGAGTACGACTATAATATTTCCTTTTCGTACTTGCCCCTTTCATATATTTAAAACCATTACATTGGAAGCTCAAACACGTTTCGGGCATGACAATCAGTCGAATCGCATGGCCGAAATGACCTTTAAAAAACTCCAGAATTTTTCGTATTTTTTGCCCCCTGGCTCCCCATTTTTGACCAAAAAGAAAATGTATGGGTCCAAAAAGTCACGACAAATCGATCTTGTCACGAAAATTCGAATGGTGTTCATCCCATCGAAATCAGACAAGCATTTATCGAGATCTCTGAGGGGGGGGGGGGGCAGCAGAATCTGCCTCCGCACGTTAACGTAATCCTGGGCGCCTGCAAGGAATAGAGTTAAATTTGCAAGAGAGGGGAACCCATATCGAAGTGACCCTTAAATTTTGTATGGCTAAGGTATATGGCTTACGTCTAATTATCATATTGATGGAAACACATTTGTATGATATCGTGAATATTTAGGAGCGTGATAATGCCCGTAACAAACAATAATTGTTTGAAAAATCGTCGAAAATCGAGTTTATATGCAAATTGCAAGCAAAAACTTCATAAGAAAGGAAATATGATTTTTCTTATAAAGATTATCTCGGATTTGTGAAATTTTGGGTTTCTGGACTTTAAATGCTAAGAACGAAATTTTAGATAAGTTTTTTCCATTTTTTTAACTTTTTTATATAACTTTCTTATTACATAATTTATTAATTGAGTAATTACTACTACATATGGACGAATCCAACCCGAATTTGAAAGCAATATCTTTATTTTTTACTGGATTATGGCTCCATAGTTATAAGTAGCTCATGACGTCATTTTTAGAAGTTAAGTTTTTGGCATCGAGTGACCAGATACACTAACGGGACTATTTCAAGCTGTACAAACCGAGTCATCAGACACAGAAGATATATTTTTTTCTCACAAGTCTGCTCAGGGAGGATTTCCTTTTCTTTCACGTTACACGGAGATTATTAACAGGAACGTAGCCATGATTTTCCTCGGGGAGGGGCCACGTCGGTGGGAGAATCAAATTTCGCTCCTCAGCCATATGTTGTTGACTGGGGAAAGAAGGTGGGGAAAGGGGTGGGGGTATAATCGGGTTGTCAGAGAATCTCATTATATCTGGTGTATGTTTTTTGCTCGAGGGCTATGGCAGTGGCGGATCAAGGGGGAAAGGTCACGGGGGTCATTCCCCCTGGGCCGTAAAAAGGCACCATCAAAATCAAACAAAAAGTTCCGCGCCGTGTAGTGGCGCATATTTTTGGTTTTATTTTGGTGGTGCCCTTGGTACCCCGGAACGATGGTTCCCTTTAACGCAGAGCAGCGTGGTGGTGCTCCTTAACGCAAAGTAAAAAAAAAACAAAAAAAAAAACGCGCCACTACGCGGCGCAAATTATTCAGTGTTCTTTGAACCATGGGCACCACCGCGTCGGTGTACCAGTGGCACCACCGCGCCGGTGTATCAGGGGCACCACCCCGCTGGTGTAGCAGTGTATCAGAGGCACCACCGCGCCGGTGTACCAGTGCCACGACCGCGCCGGCGTACCGGAGCCACGTCGGCGCTAGTGTACCAGGGGGCAGGGGCACCACCGTGCCGGATGTGGTACTGTGGGGCGAGGGGAGCATACCTAAATTTAATTGATACAATACAACTTAATTAATTACATTCTAGTTAAAATGTCTGTCATGGAATTTGGAAAGTTTACAATTTTGCCCCCCCCCCAAAAAAAAATGTTGTTTTTGACGCATTTTTGTGAAGATATTCCGGGACGGAATATACATACATTAGAGAAACAAATATGAAAGATATAAAACATCATTTCAAAGCAATCACTTTATATTTGACGGACTTACGGCTTTATCAGTATAAGTAACTCATGACATAATTTTTAAGTTGTGTTTTTTTTTTTACTTTTGATGATCAGATAAGACCAAAAATGACACTGTTATGTTTCTGAGACAACTGATCTAGAAACATGCCTTTCGCTTTGATTTATCCATTTTAAATTTTGACCTTATGTGACATGACCTTGACTTCATATGAGGTTAGGTTGTGAAAATGGCTGCTTCTATAACGTGTAAATAACTCTTAAAACATATGTTGCGTGACTTTCGCAAATATGTTGTTGTTTGTGACCTGACCTTGACACCTGTGCTTACAATGCCGATTCTGCTTGTGTGGAAGATACATTATACGTTTGAGAGCACTTGTGCAATGAGCATTCGTCATATTTTGTAAATTATATATATTATATAAGCTTATAAAGCCACGCGACCAGAGACCATGCCAAGGGGGGAGGGCACGGGCCCATGTCACCCCCCACCTTGAGCAAACACCAATTTACGCTAGATAAAATGCAACGCTGCTGACGACCCGACTCCACCCCCGGTAAGCAACATTTGGGCTGAAGAATGAAATTTGAAGAGTGAAAAATTCAAAGTGCCCCTTGCCCAGAACCGTTTCGTCGCCACTGCCTACAATGATGTACAATATCCACGTCGTGTGCCCCACATTTTCGCTAGGTGTGGTCAATAACTCGAGCAGGCAATGTTTAATGCCACCAGAATTATAATTGTTTGATGATTGTATCGACGAATTTATAAAGACTGCCAAGGAGCTGCACACTATCTAAAAACGCATACAAATGGTACCGCCTCCCATTTATTGTACCGAGTGCGCTTCTGCCAAAAGTACGTGCAATCTCAGTACTTATGATGCATAATGCAGTGAAAGCGTTTCCGGCGCATTTATTGTACCGGAAACTATGCAGAAAGCATGCGCCACACAATCGCATTCGTAACACCCTCCCAAAAACAGGAGCTTGGCACCGCCTCTGCTTGGATGATTTCGAAATTTGGCACCACACGTGTAAATTAATGATAATAAAATGTAAAAAAACGGTTTAGGAGCGGAAGGAAAACAAAATTCGGGGGGAATCTGCGCCCGCAGGGAATAGGGTTGACCCATAGCGACCACAGCTGTTCCGATCACTGACGTGTGGCAAGCTTCCGCAGGCGGTCCGTCAGAATGAAAACTATTTGTAATTATTGTCGACTAATAACCAGACCTATACAAAACAGCGCAAAGTAATTCAGGGGTGGCGCCACGGATTTTATCCAGCGGGGGCAAAATGATCTTGGTTGTCAGGTATCACCAAAATAAGATAAAACCTCAACCCCTGAAACGGATAGAATTTTGTAGATTTTTTACTGTGTATAGGTATCCGTAGTTTTTTTATAGCTTTGACTTTTGAAAATGCAAAAGCCCACCTTGTCCGATGCCTGCTCAAAAAATTGTTTCTCGTTACACTCCGCAACTCGAGAACGCATTGAGTAAAATATAATCATCACAAAAATATGTTTTCTTCTGGAGGTAGGTACTTCATGTGACAAATACATATACAAGGCAAGGATCTATCAGGGGGTGGGCAACGATCGGAAAATTATCTATTTGCTCCTCAAACAATATGCTGCGAGTGCTGACCGGGGGCAGGGTAGGGTCGGGTCGTCAAAGAATCCCATTCAATCTAGTGTGAATTTATTTTGCACAGGGGGGCATGGCCCCCGTGCCCCCTGGCCCCCGTGCTCTGTCGTCTACGGACTACATTGATTAGGGCACGTCGGAAAATTATTTAGTTTTGCTCCTCAACCATATGCTGCTGACCGGGAGGAGGGTAGGGTCGGGTCGTCAAATAATCCCATTTTATCTAGTGTGTATTTCTTTTTCTCATGGGGGCATGGCCCCCGTGCCCCCTGACTACGTCCCTGTCATCTACGGACTACATTGATTATTGTTTTAACTGGGATTTTGTTACGTCCAATGACTAGGTGATTTTGCGCCCTTAGTCGGTTTAATAACTTAATACTAGCACATTTTCACGATGGATTTTTGCGTCTGTGAGGATAACATTTAACCTCGCCCAGTGTAGGGCAATTTCACTGCGTATCCCGGCTTGGGGTGGGTTGGTAACGACCCCCTTGGCGTTTTCGTCCTTATTGAGCTAGAGCTTCGACTAAAAACGAGACGTGCTGCTTCGTGACGAGACAAAGCATTGACCATATTATGTTTAAGTTCCTGGGTCAATAGGTGTCCTCTGAGGTCATTTTAAAGACCAAAATGTCATCAAATCGTGCGTGAAAAATTGAATACGGAATTCGAGCCAAAATGTTAAAGGAACATCTTCAGTATCTTAATCACATGCAAATTGAAATCAGCGTAAAAATGGGACAAAAAATCCAATTCCAAAAAGGTATGTAGGTCATCTGAGATCATGAACCTCGGTTGACCTTTGGCATCGCAATGTCCTCAGTGAAACATATAGTATGTCAAATGGCTCCAAAGTTGAAATCAACGTCAAAACTATCTAAAACGGCCAAATTAAAATTAATCTGAGGTCATCGCGGCAGTGACGTCGGTTGAACCCAGAAAAGCGTCTTCGAGTCACAATCTCAGTCAGAAAGATCCTTGTCACTGGAAACACTCGTTTAGCAATTGCTCCCTAGAACGTCCAAACACGTCGAAAACTGGCACATGTAACAAAGATCTATACTACGCGGACCGCCAGTTTCGCTCTGACACATTGACCTTTAAGAAACAGGTTTCAATAACCTATAACGGTAGGCGGTCATGAAATTGGAAGTTAAAATTTTCGAGTATGGCTTCCCAGATCGTTTATAAAGTAGAGTACTAGAAGAGATTCATCGCGATCGGTAACAAATACGTGAATTATTTGGGAAAACCGAGGGGGTGGCATCCACCCTCTACCCGGGCGAGGATTAAGGATATGATTTTTTGATGTTTTGGTAACCAAGCAAATCTGGATGAACTTTTGCATGCAATTTTTTGGTTAAATGCTCCAATGGATTTTTTTAGCAAAAAATTGCATGTTGACGTTCCTCCTGAAGTTTGTTTACCAAAAACTAAACAAATGAGATCCACCATTTTTTTTTTCTTCTTCTACGTACGCCTTTTCAGCGTTTTAAGTTTATGATTTTCTTCACCCCTGAGCTGAAAAAACTTTGTTTCCCATATTGTGACTACTTTCAACAATCAACATCCTTCACCAGTAACCAAATTACAGCGGGGGCAAAAACATAGTTTTGTCCCCGCTGCTTCTCCACAGCGGGGCAAGCTGCCCCCGCTGCCCCCGTGGTGGCGCCGCCCGTGCAAAGTATGAATTATTCGTATGTGCCTTATGAAAAGGCGAAAACTTTATTTAGCCTAAGTTTAATATCAGTTCAACTGCAGTATTGTTTGCTAAAGGCTTGCAGTTTCACGCAAGCTTTTGTTGTGCGTAAACAACGAGATTATTATAAATACTCAATTGCACTTCTATATGATCGAGAAGCTAAAGATGAAAGTTGCCATGAACCAGATAACAACAAAATGTATATAAGAAGTAACAGCTTTTAATCACTTCTTATATTATAAGAGCGCAGTCTCCCAACAGCAATAATTCATCGATTGATATTTGCTGCACAAGTGGCTTTGGCTGATACTAATAAAACAAGCCGCAGTCTCACAGTGGATACCAACGCACTTGTTTTCGCTATGGAACCATCCGACACCGAAAGGGATATAAAACTTGGTCAATTTGAAATGATATTTGTCAATTTTCTTTGTACAGATGTTCAGTATACATATTGATTGAGACTCACAGGGGTCCTTCTAAAATAACGTTAGTTCATACAAATAATCGTCTAAAGATGTTGTATCAAATTTCACTTAGCCCCACAGTTCTCGATCAACAGCATTGCGAGAGAGTTAGTTACAGAATGCAGTTGCTGCCTTACACTCGCAATGTGTGTATCCAGTACCTACAATCTACATTATGAACCTCCACACAGCCCGATAACGGTACCGTTCGCTTGTTTTCAGATTATGAACTTCCAGTCGAACTCGCTGCGTAAGAGGCCAGCCACGGGTGCTGGCTCTTCTGTGCCAGCGTCGGACCCCCGTACAGGGACAGGTGAGGACAACGTGCAGAGACACATCCTTCATTACATCACTCTGCAGTGGAAAGTGATCATTGATGGAAACAATTACCAGAGTTCTCTTATCCCTGTTCATGTCTCAGTTGTCATTTTCTTTGGAGAGACAATGTACAGGCAAAGTGAGTTTACGCAAATGAAAGTTGCTCTTATTATGGATTAGTAAGAAATATGCTCAGTTTTAGCTGAGCGTATTTATTATCTTGAATAAGTGAGCTGGTCCAAGTTAGTTAAAGCTGCTATAGTAAATGCATGAAACATTTTCTTTCTTTTTGGAGATACAATTATTATTTTAAATCATGCATTAGTCTCTATACAATTTAGAATGAAGCCATTTACATAAGAAGATTGTCGTACATTCTCAAAAGTTCGTTATTTCTTCTCAAGCATTTCCTATATTTGCCGCCTGCCAGTGGAACGAGAGTCGAAACGCGGCTGGGTAACGGGACAACAGCTGGTAACGGGACAACAGCTACCAAACAGTCAGCTAAAACAGCGATACGCAAAAAGAAAGGGAGGCTTGTGTCGCGTCAACACCGGTGTGTGGTATCCACTGGAAACCGGCATCATTATCACAACTCCACAAACAATGGCTTCCTCCAGAGGTGGCGCAACGCCTGGGTCCCATGGGGTCGAGATAGGTGACACCTCAAACCGACGTTTACCTAATGTTACGCGAGGATTTTGTGGATCCGGAATAAAGATGATCTGTGCCACCACGCAGTAACAGGCGTTTTGACCTCTCGACGGGTGAGAGTCCCAGATCAGTGCCGGTGCTGTGTTCTTCAAGTGAACTGGAGTGGTCCGCCGCCTGAAGAGCAGCAGCAGCAACAGGCGTGCGCAGCGAGGCATTTCATGCGTCTGCGACTCGAGGGGAAGCCGAGTGGCGTACTGCTCGGCCTTCGTAGAGTAGGCCTGCGGCGGTAAAGCACACCGTTGCGCTGGTCAGGATGGCACAATGCTGGCCGGGATGACACACCGCTGGCCAGGAGAGCACACTGTAACTTCGGGCTGGTCACACTATTTATATCACTTATCATAATCCTAATTGTTATATAAACTGAATACAGCAACGCATACCACAGTTTCAAACTAACCACATATGAAGCATGACAGTTCAGGAAAACGATGCAGCTTAGTGGTGGCAGAGGCAGAGGCAGAGGCAGAGGCAGAGGCAGAGGCAGAGAGAGAGAGAGAGAAGAGAGAGAGAGAAGTAGAGTAAGAGAGAAGAGAGAGAAGAGAGAGAGAGAGAAGAGGAAAGAGAGAGAGAGAGAAGAAGAAGAAGTGAGAAGAAGAGAGAGAGAGAGAGAAGAAGAGAGAAGATGAGAGAGAGAGAGAGAGAAGAGAAGAGAAGAGAGAGAAGAGGAGAGAGAATAGGAGAAGAAGAGAGAGAGAGAGCGAGAGAGAGAGAGAGAGAGAGAGAGAGAGAGAGAGAGAGAAGAGAGAGAGAGCAGAGAGAGAGAGAGAGAGGAGAGAGAGAGAGAGAGGAGAGAGAGAAGAGAGAGAGAGAAAAGAGAGAGAGAGAGAGAGAGAAGAGAGAAGAGAGAGAGAGAGAGGAGAGAGAGAGAGAGAGAGAGAGACGAGAGAAGAGAGAGAGGAGAGAAGAGAGAGAGAGAGAGAGAAGAGAGAGAAGAGAGAGAGAGAGAGAGAGAGAGAGAGAGAGAGAGATCCAGGCGGGAGGGAGGGCGGCAGAGAAGTGCGTGTCACGCTGTGTCAGAAGGTACTGGCCCGCCCGGCCGGCCGGCCGGCCGCCCGCTGCCCTGGCTGGCTGGCGGCGGCCAGCGGCACGGAGTACTGAGCAGCAGCCTTGGCTGGCGCCCTCGGCTGACACGGCCGGTATGCGGTGGTCGGTCGGCGCTCCACTGGCGGCCGACGGCCGGCCCGCGCGGCCCGCGCACAGTCGTGCTCGGTGTGCCGCGCCGGCCGCGCCGCGTCTGCCGCTGGTGCGCCGCGAACAGTGACGCAGTGGAGAGGCGGCGCCGCTGCTGCTACAGTGCGGTGGGCCGCGGAGGACTGGGTGCGGGACAGGCCGACAGGCGGGACAGCAGACGCGCGCGGTGAGTTGGTCCGGCTGTGCACGGCACGGCAGCCGGCTGCACGTGGTGCGGTCACGATCCACACCGGGACTGGTTTTATGGTTCCGCCAGCAGGCGTGTAGGAAAGCGCTGCTGCCGCCTCAGCCGACATGAGATACACGGAGATTTCATTGGTAACCTGGCACGACATGACAAGTTAAGACTGATACAGACATTAAATATTACTACCGGAACATTGAACAGTGAACACGGGTTGCAGTTTCTTCATCTGCCTTGCTTTCTCGAAGTTATCAGTGGTTCCCAATATCTATATCCTAGCGAACTTCATCGCACATAAGGGTGAGTAAATATAACAGATTTGAACATTGTCAAAGCTACTAGTAAAATGGAACGATGCATATCACAAAATGCTATGCTAGTTATTGCACCGTGAAGTATTCAGCTGAAAAACAAAACTCCTGAATAGGCTATTAAACATCCCAAAATATACCCGTCAGTCTTGCATTTGGATTGTAGATTCATGTATCAGTTGCCATAGGCATTATTAGCAGTATGATCTCCCAATCATGAGCTTATGTGTTGTTTGAGGCTAAGCCGGTTGCGCATTGGTATAGCGAACATAATGCAAATAAGGCTAGTGAGACTGACGCCCACTTCTATTCAGTCATGTTAATAAGCTAACAAGAAACATCTGAATGAATCTGGTTATCACTTAAAAGGGACCTTAAAGTGCATTTGGTCAATGTCTAAATCTGCGTTATTGACTGCAGTATATAACATTTCGCCACGCACAAATGGTTTCCCGCTCACTCACGTTAGCGCAGGACTTTTCTGTATGTGGGTGCCTATACTTATTTCCGACAGCGTTATTAGACCAAAAGTGTTAACGAATCTTGCAATCATGAGAATAATGATTGCTGCTAATTCTAACTGTTACGATACGACAGCAGACATGGTGGAACATTAGCGTGGAACTGTTACGATACGACAGCAGACATGGTGATACATAAGCGTGAAGCGATTTTATTCTCACTTCGACGACGTGTATGTATAGAAATTGCATCGTTTCAGCCATTTCACTTTCTGCTAACGATGCGAGTTGATATGTGCACAAACACAGATTTGATGGGTTATATGTTCTTGATTTCATTGTGTCATTGGTTTCATATGATTCGTTAAATGACCAATGACCATAGTATTACAAATATTTCGGGCTGAGGGAACGATTTGAGACACATCAGCAAATGTTTGCTTGTTCAAGAAAAACATGTGGGGCAGTTTCTGTCAGAAGAGAAAGCATGCCCGGTGTATGGGCAACAACTTCTTGGCGGTTATTACAGTACACGTGCAGTTATCTTGATGACGTTCACAAATGCTATCATATGATGCTGGATATTTGAGTACATATTTTCGCGACACATGCACGTGTGTTACCAACCCGTTAGACGGATTAATTGGTTTACAAATCGTGTTCTCGTGACGTTGGATATTTCTTGGACTCAATGTACTACAATGTTGTCACTTAAACAAAATAATCGCCAATCGCATCTCATATCCAGTATCTCAAATGCTGTATTCTCAAGAAGTGATTATTAAATCTGGGTGAAAGAGCTCGGAGATACCTTGTCATACGCCATCTACGATTTGGACTGTCCTTTTAGGTACATCAATGCATTCGATAATGGTTTAAATCGTAAAATATTTATCGTGTTGTTGGCAGTTTACTATATGTACCTATCTAAAATTTTGTTGAAGTATATTCTTATCCTTTCAATCGATACTTTTTCTCGGAAGCAGAATGACTAAATACCACACATATCTGTATACCATGTCGCATGCAGAAAATCAGTTATTTCTGTCCAGCTGGTAGCAAAGTTAATATAATTAATATTAAATGGAACCGAGGAACTCAATTGGAATGACTTCTGAGCGAAAAATATCATTGGCTACATGGCTACATGGCTGAGCAATTTGTCAACGAACGTGCAAAATCTGCTTATAGATAGGAATTCGCAATGAATACAACTCGTACACGAAAATCACGGCAGACGGCTTATCTAGACAGTAGTTCGTGACATCTGTATGTATATCCTTCATCACACCGCTCGTAATCAGATGAGCTACTACGTTCCTTTCAGAGCACATATGACACAGTTGACAGCATACTAGTCGATAATGCGATGTCAATAGCGAATGTCGTTCACTGTTGGGTTCAACACCTGTTTCGGGACGGCAGCTGCCCCACAGGCAAATATAGCTGCCGATTTACAATCTGAATATAAACATTACCAGAACTCTGCGAACCAAGCAATCAATACACAACACCATCCCAGCCTCATATATCCGTGCTGAAAAACAAAACTATCCAGTTTTTATGAATATTTCTTTGTTAAATATTACTTATTTAATAATGGCTTACACAGCGATAAATGTCAAGCCGAATTCCTTTTACGAACAGATAAGGATAATTCCGTGTGGCACGTGGACTGCGGAGCTCGTTTGGATTCTCTCTGATTCACCTGCACGACCCGCGCCGCCAGCTGCATCTTCAGCCCGACGATGGCCGAGTCGGACCGGACTGGCCATTTGTTCATTGTCACCGCTGAAAGATAGGTCTGCATTTAGGGTCAGGTCGCATGTACTAAAATAAATCCATATTAACATACACATAGAATAGCCGTGAATTTACTCACAGACCGTACTCAGAATGTATGAATGATTCAAGTTGCGTCGCTGTGTAGTTATGCTAGGTAAAATGCATGCCCCTTTTTAAACTGCAAAACAGTTGCTGAGTAACTATAAGGTATGCTGAGGAGTGGATCGAAAGCAGGGCTTGCGTTCAGAGTCAGAACTCCGATTACTTATCACTTGAGACGCTGCTAGGACGCAGCATCCATGAAAATTATGATGTGCGACACCAATGTACTTCAGGTGGCTATTCATAATGCCCGACATCATCATGTTTCTCCAGAGCATAAATGTTCATGATACGTATTGCTGCATTACATGTAATTATGCAGGCCACGAGTTAGTTGTATTTCAATAGATCTCAGGGCGGCCCAGCTAATGACTGGCTTGGATAGTCATGTACTCGAAACAGCTGCTCGATTTGTTTACCAAAACCACTCATCAAACTTCAAAGGATGTTGCCTTTGCATCTGAAGTTCTACGAGTGCACTTAACGGACCGATGAAGCAGCTTCAGCTATCTCTTCTCCTCTTTGTCACCACGGAAAATGACAACAAAACTATGTTGTTGTCAGACCGGCGAACAGCTGCAAACACCTCCATCTGATGCCGAACCAAAGAACCATATTCCACCTCCTTCTGTTGCTAGACAGTAGACTTGTAGACCACAGGATGGATGGGGACGAACTGTCGCCTCGCCGTGATGCCCGGTCAAAGGATAGGCCACCACCCCCTCTCCCTCTCTCTCTCTCTCTCTCTCCCTCTCTGCGCTGCCAGATCAGTATGTGGTCGAGAGTTGGCTGCGCTCTGCATTATTCATGTGACAAAGCCGTGCAAAAGGAGAACGATCAATCTTCTGCTTCAGTCATAGTGGTTGAAGTCGTAGCATATGTTTGTGCAGTGTACAATTATGCACAAATACGCAGCTCTCATTGATTGGCCCGGAAGACACGGGCTGCAGACAGGCATCTCAGCAGTGTGACGCTGATAATGGAACGGAGGGGCCGGTACGGAGCAGGGTACAGGGACCGGGCAGCATACTCTCTGTCCTGTACAGAGCGGGGTACAGGGACGGGGCGGCCAACTCTCTGTTCTGTACAGAGCGGGTACAAGGGACGGGGCAGCCACTCTCTGTCCTGTACAGAGGGGGTACAGGGAACGGGGCGGCCAACTCTCTGTTTCTGTACAGAGCGGGGTACGGGACGGGCAGCCAACTCTCCTGTCCTGTACAGAGCGGGGTACAGGACGGGGCAGCCAACTCTCTGTTCTGTACAGAGCAGGGTACAGGGACGGGGCAGCCAACTCTCTGTCCTGTACAGAGCGGGGTACAGGGACGGGGCAGCCAACTCTCTATCCTGTACAGAGCGGGGTACGGGACGGGGCAGCCAACTCTCTGTCCTGTACAGAGCGGGGTACAGGGACGGGGCGGCCAACTCTCTGTTCTGTACAGAGCGGGGTACAGGGACGGGACAACCAACGTCTGCTGTCCTGTACAGAGCGGGGTACGGGACGGGGCAGACGCAACTCTCTGTCCTGTAGCAGAGCGGGGTACAGGGACGGGCAAGCCACCTCTCTGTTCTGTACAGAGCGGGGTACAGGGACGGGGGCAGCCAAACTCTCTGTTCTGTACAGGAGCGGGGTACAGGGACGGGGCAAGCCAACTCTTCTGTCCTGTAACAGAAGCGGGGTACAGGGAACGGGGAGCCAACTCCTGCTGTTCTGTAGCAGAGCGGGGGTACAATGGGGACGGGCAGCCAACTCTCCTGTTCCTGTACAGAGGGGGTACAGGGACGGGGAGCCACTCTCTGTTCTGTACAGAGCGGGTACGGGAGCGGGCAGCCAACTCTCTGTCCTGTAACAAGCGGGGTACAGGGACGGGGCGGCCAACTCTCTGTTCTGTACAGAGCGGGGTACAGGGACGGGGCGGCCAACTCTTCTGTTCTGTAACAAGAGGGGGTACAGGGACGGGGCAGCCAACTCTCTGTTCTGTACAGAGCAGGGTACAGGGACGGGGCAGCCAACTCTCCGTCCTGTACAGAGCGGGGTACGGGACGGGGCGGCCAACTCTTTGTCCTGTACAGAGCGGGGTACGGGACGAGGCGACCAACTCCCTTCATTGACACCATAAAGGGACCTGCCTGGGCACCTCAGTCTGACAAACTGGTCCGTGAATATGAAATGAATTGTTATATCTGCGGATGATATGCTGCACTATGAGAGCCGTCCCTTACTTCAGACTGCTCCAATCTCGGATTGTATGTCAGAATATGATATATCAGCATATTTGGTAACGGCAGGCGGAGATTACATTCCCTTATTTTCAAGCAAAATTAACAATTTGAGAGTGCACGTGTCTGAATGTGTATTCTATCGATCGTTCACGCGTAGCTTGTCTGGAAAATGGATGTACTATTTGCGCTCGATAAGAAATGAATCCTATTTAGGAGCGCTTCCATTGTTTACGTTTCACTGAATAGCGGATGCTGATGAAATCCGTAAAGGTATGCGTATCGTTTGGCATTTGCTGTGCCTTCTAGAGAGCTTCTGCGTGATTCCAAGCCAGGGTCATATGATGCTCGGAGTTTGGATGAAATTTGAACAATGTTGGATAATCCAATATTGCACAGTTGTTAATTTTGGCAGATTGAGAGCACCTTGAGCTAAGGCAACTATGTGGCCGTCTCCGCCTTATATTGCGTTGAGACCTTGGCTATCTATTCGAGTCCGCAGTAAAAGTCTGCATGCACGGAAACAATAGTTCATCGGATTTCCTTGCATTCTCGTCTAGGTTTCCACCTGCCTAGTTCTATGGATCTGGATGTAATTGGGTTGAGGGACTTGGTTATTTATTCGGTCAGTAAAGTCTGCATGCACGGAAACAACTGAGTTCACCGGATCGTTTCCTCGCTTCCTCGTCATAGGTTTCCCACCTTGCCTAGCTTCTATGATCTGGATGATACATTGTGTTGAGACATTGGTTATTTATTCGAGTCCGAGTAAAAGTCTGCATGCACGGAAACAATAGTTCATCGGATCGTGTTCCTCGCCATTCCTCGCCATTCCTCGCCATTCCTCGCCATTTCCTCACCTTGCCTAGCTTCTATGATCTGGATGGGCTCGGAGTGAGTCTCGGACACGTTTCGCCCCGGGAGAGAGACGGCGCGGCGCTGTCGTCAGCACTCGCTCCAGTTCGCAGGGCCGTTGATCCGGAACACCGCCGCCTAGGCCGCCGCTGCCGCACTGACCGACTGCCTCTGACCCTGCAGCTCGGGACGGGCCGAAACCGGCGCGTTGTTCGAAACCGACCATTTTTCCTGTCTGCATCCGTCACGCGACGTTGGTCTGGCGTTGATCTCGGCCGGCGCAGACGTCGGCTGCCTATCGACCTGACTGGGACGCTGTAATACCGCACTGAATGCCGCTTTTTATGGCCGCCATTCGGCTGTAAACTGGGCACGCTATACACAACACAGCTCTGCGCGCAGCGGACCGGTGGCAGCGCTGCCGCGAGGCAGCGCAGCGCTTGCGTGCAGTCCCAGTGGACGTCATCGTATGAACGTGACGCGCGGCTTGACCACCGAACCGTTCCCACGCGCTCGGCGCCGCGTGCCTCCGCCCGCCCCGCCGGCCGCCGGTGTGTGTGCCGCTGCGCCGCTGCTGGTGACTGCAAGGCGGTGCGCCAGCAGGGCAGTGGGTCCAGCGGTCCGGACACTGCACTCCCGGCAGCGGCCAGCCGATTGATGGTCGGTCTGTCACGTCTGTCATACCAGACGGCAGGCTGACTGATAGCTGACAGCGGCAGGCTGTTGGTGGGGGTGCCGGGTTCCCAGCCTGGGTCTGTTGGTGGGGGTGCCGGGTTTCCAGCCGGGGTCTGTTGGTGGGGTAACGGGTTACCAGCCGGGGTTTGTTGGTGGGGATGCCGGGATGGTACGGAGGTCTGTTAGTGGGGTGCCGGGTTGCCAGGGTCCGGGGTGCCGGGTTGCCAGGGCCCGGTGTGCCGGGTTGTCAGGACCCGGTGTGCCGGGTTGTCAGTGCCCGGGTTGCCGGGTTGTCAGGGCCCGGTGTGCCGGGTTGTCAAGGGTCCGGTGTGGCGGGTTTCGGGTCCGGTTGTGCGGGTTGTCAGTGCCGGGTATTGCCTGGTTGTCAGGGTCGGTTGGGGGTTGTTCAGGGTCCGTGTGCGGGTTTTCAGGGGCTGGTTGGGCTGTGGCCGGATGTGCCGTTGCCAGGGTCGGTGTGCGGGTTGTCAGGGCCCGGGGTGCGGGTTGCCAGGCGTTCCGGTGTGCCGGTGTTGTCCGTGCCGGGTTGGGGTTGTCAGGGTCCAGTGTGCGGTTGTCGGCCCGGTGTGCTGGGTTGCAGGGGTTCCGGTGTGCCGGGTTGCCAGGCGTCCGGTGTTGCAGGGTTGTCAGGGTCCAGTGTGCCGGGTTGTCAGTGCCCGGATTGCACGGGTGTCAGGTCCAGTGTGCCGGGATTGTCAGGGCCCGGTGTGGCGGGTTGCCAGGACCCGGTGTGCCGGTGTTCAGGGGCCCGGTGTGCCGGTTTTCAGGGCCCGGTGTGCCGGGTGTCAGGGTCCGGTTGTGCCGGTCAGGCCCGGTGTGCCGGGTTGCCAGGCCCGGCTGTGCCGGGTTGTCAGGGCCCGGTTTGCGGGTTGCAGGGTCCGGTGTGCGGCGTTGCAGGTTCCGGTGTGCGGGTTGCCAGGGTCCGGTGTTGCGGGTTATCAGCCCGAGTGTTGGCCGGGTTGCCCAGGTCCAGTGTGCCGGGTTGTCAGGGTCCGGTGGCCGGGTTTCCGGGCCGGTGTGCGGGTTGCCGGGTCCGGTGTCCGGGTGTCCGTGGGAATGTTCCGTGTGGCGCCGCCGCCGGCCGGGGAGAAAACCATAGCGCCTTCTGCCCGCCGGCTGTTTCACAGCTGTGCGGGGAATGAGACCCTCCCGACCCTCGGGGCCGATACGGCTCCTATTTTAGCGGCGGAACGTCCAGACAGCCTTTCAATGTATAATTAACCACCATTAATGCCGATAAATTATTCAGGCGCCGCTTATCTGTAGTACCGGCCGGTATTCGGATCGGCGCTGCGAAATGCGATTGATGGCCGTTGAGATGGATGTGTGGGTGCCACGACACTGCGTGGTGGACCCGCCGTTCCCGGGCCCGGCACGATACGGTCAGTCACCGCACCGACTCCAGGCCAGGTACCGCACCGAACTGCAGGCTACGGCAGCCGGTATGACTGGCCCTGGCTCTGACTCTTCATCGGATCCTGCTCCTGCTCCTGACCTTGTCTTGACCCATGCCTGGTGAATTACCGGGTCTGGCTGCACTGCGCAGAGTTGTTCAGACAGAATGTCTTCCCTCGAGGGCGAGCCGCGGGGCACGACGATGGGTCATCACCCCTGAACTCCAGTTTGGCCTCTGCCGGCAGCAGCGATCTATGTTTCGTGTTCATTTTACTTTTGTATATGTCAAGGAGTACATCCAGGGGCGGATCCAGCCCCTCGGTTTGGGGGGGGGGGCAATTTTCGCAAAAATGTACCCATTGTTTTTTCTTCACGGATTTGGGCTTTTCTCTGATTTGGCATAGAGATGAAAAAATTACGTAAAAATCTGTTTCGATTTTTTTTGTTAATACTTTTTTTCGGAAAAAACGGGGAAAAATCATTTTTTTTTTTGTAATCGGGAGAAAATCACTTTAAACACACAGAACACCTTTCTCCGTAGATATACACACGTAGGTAATCCATAATACGTTGATTCATACCACTCGCAAGGTCACCGATAATTATTGAGGGGTGATGAATTGACGAAAAGTATTATTCCGTTTTGTCTGCGTGCTGCCTTTGCACTTTTATGTGGATTCCATGTTAAAAATACGCATTTGTTGGATGTGTCTTTAGGGGCGATGTCCGTCATATTCGTTCCGTCGCTTTTTTGGAAGCTCGGCAGGCCATGGCTTAAACTTGTAGCCAGCTTGAAAATTAACTTCGCCTCAGGGGGGCCTGACAGCCTCCCTGATGTTTTTCTGAATCACTTTTTAGTATGCGGCGCATCTTGCGTGAATTCCACTAGCAGAGTTGAGAACAATTTACGGTTAGTATGCTGGCAAATGGTCACTGATATTGGTTCAGTCTTGGGAGAAATGAGTTTTTGTGACGATTATAGTTTGTGGAAAGCGGTAACTTATTGTAAATCGTAGAAAATAGAAATTTGCTGCAAATTGCTAACAGAAAAGCGGACAAAGTCGAAATGCCATTTAACTTAGGAAAGGCGATCGGATTTCCTAAATTGGGCGTTTTTAACCCCTAAATTGAAAAATGTTTGTAATCACTTAAAAAAAAATGTCAAGATTTTGCAAAAAACAAAGATAAGTTGAAGAACTTAGGATATGGGAACATACCCAACGCATTTAAGCATGACTTGCAATCAACTATTGCTGATTTGAGTGATGGCTCCCTAAGTGTACGAACTTCATGACGTCATTTTTATAACTTTTTTGACTTATTTTGACCAGATACCGACCAAAAATACATTATCTGTATTTTCTGAGACGAAATGGTCAAGGGCAAGCTTTTTATTTACATTATTAATTTCTCATTTTTGAGTTTTTATTGGACGGAGAAAAACGTTATTCTGACGTGATCGAGTCTAGGTCATTTCACTTGACCTGAGACAGTTCACATTGACTTGAACTAAAATTGCATGGCGTAGTTCCTCACATGCCAGCAATCATCTGTTTTATGGCCGCGTTGCTTCTATGATGCTTGGTTTAGAAGTTACCAGGGAATCCTGTGCCCCCCCCGTACGGAGAAGGGGAACGGTAGGCGGGAGTCATTATTTGTATGAAGTGGCCTGGGCGGTATACGTCAGGGAGAGCATCGCCATACACTTAATGCATTAAATTGTTTCCATTTCCTAATTTGTTGTAAGCAATTTGCAAACTTGTGTGATGCCGCGAAGCGGCGAATTTTTCCAGTTTTTTATTGTGAATAGCTGATTTTGCTGCTTCAAAGCTATTTTAACGATAAATTTGTTTTTCCTCGGGTTACTAGATCACCATGTTAATACCAAATAGTACAAATCGTCCGTATTAACAATGTGGGTATTCACTGAGTCCTTTGGGGGGGGGGGGAAAGTATGTTGGCCCCACCCTTTTTTCGCTTTGGGGGGGGGGCATGGCCGGTTGGCCCCCTTGGATCCGCCCCTGGTAATCATACTATATCCTCAACAAGCCGTCTTGATTACTCACTAGTTAGCGCTATCCGATTGCGGTTTTCCTGTGATATTGTGTTAGCAGCACAAACTACGTAGCTACGTCCTCGGTATATAACAATAACTCAGTTGCATGCTCATGCGCTAGCAACGCCATGCTGCGATCAGCCAACGCATGTAGCTGTCCTTCAACCTGAGGAAAACATCTTAGTGAACTACACCATAGATCTGTGGCAAGTTAAACAAATATCGCCGTTGAATTGTGATCAAATTGCACCATTTCAATAACAATTCTGATGTAGGTACTAGAATGTATTTTAATTACCGTGCATCATCAGTTAAATAGGTATAGGTACTGCTGTAATATTTGACTGACCTCTTGGTCTTGTGAGATATTTTCTCCGATTGACTGTGTTGCCCTGTGTTCAGCATCTCGGAGCAGCTATGTGCCCTGTGTGCTATGGGCACACAGGGGCGCCACTAACTTTACAGTTGAGCGCCCTTAAACCCAATCATCGTATCATCATCCCTGTGTGTCTGTGCGTTTGACCTGACCTGTGTGCCGCAGGCGATGGTGGCGGCTGGACGGCGGGCCGCCGGTCGGCGGGTCTGAGAGCCGGACTCATCCAGACTCACGTGCCGAAGGCGACTGGCCCGGTGGCGCCCTCCCAGAGCCAGGGCCAGGGCCAGAGCCGCGGCTGCCGCTGCCGCGCGCTGCCTCAGGACATCCTCTGTCTGGATAAGGATGCCGACGTCGCCTCCTGCAACTGCTCGGCGCGGCCTCACGGCAAGAATAAGGTGAGCTGACTCAGCTCAGCTCAGCTGAGTGGGTGCTGAGCTGAGCTGCGGAGCCGCGCCGTGCCGTGTCGTGCCGTGTCGGGCCGTTGTCTGTGCGTGTCGGTGGCAGTTCGGGGCGTGTCGGTGCCGTGTCGGTGCCGTGTCGGTGCCGTGTCGGGGCCGTGTCGTGCCGTGTCTGTGCCGTGTTCGGTGCCCTGTCGGTGCCGTGTCTGTCCGTGTCTGGCGTTGGTCTGTTCCTGTCTTGTGCCGTGTCGGTGCCGTGTCGGTCCGGTCGGTGCTTGTCGGTGCCGTGTCTGACCTCCCCGCTGAGCGGCGCGGCGCGGCCTGTGAAAGCGGCCGGCGATGTATGCGGTGGGTGGCGCCGCCGCAGCAGTCTCCGCGGCGTATTTCCATTGTTTCCCGCATCGGTGGCATCCATCAGGGGATCGGCGATTTCTCAAGGCGTCAGCCGGGTGAAATCATTACGGCTGGTGATATTTTTAGCGGCGGCGGCGCGGGATCAGTGTCGGCGGCAGCAGCGGCAGGTGTTATTGACGGTAACACCATGGCGACACACTCTGTGGCCGGCCTGTCGCCGCCGACACACGTCTGCGGGACACCATGCAGAGTTCCGCAGACATATAAAAAGGAACTTCCCACCTGGGGTTTTGTTTTAGGTTATAAGTAGCCGCACGTGCTGTCATTTCAGGCTGCGATGGGAATTTTCGATACTATATCACATTGCTGTACGTTTATGCTGTCATTCGCCGCCAGTTCTGTGTTTCCCAGCATAGCCTTGCTCTAGTCGATCCCTGCGCTGTGTACCTGTTACCACCCTTCTGACCCGTCCGTCTGACCCGTGCTCTTCTGCCGCAGTCGGCCGGCTCGACACAGGGCGACTACGTGATGGAGGAGTACAAGCTGGACGACAAGGAGCTGGCGGCACTGGAGAAGCTGTACGACTTCCCGGCGCGCGCGGGTCGTGCCTCGTCCCAGGTGCGCGCCGTCAGCATCATCGACACTCTCAGTCAGATGGCGCGAACCCCGGAGGCGCGCCGATTGGCGCAGGCGCCCGACCGGCCATCACTGGCAAAACAGGCACCCGAACGACCGGCGCTCGCAAAACAGGCGCCCAAACAGGCCACCAAGCAATCACCCAACGCTAAACAGACTGCCAAGCCGCCCACCAAGCGGACGGCGTCCGGCGGCGGCGGGGGTCGGTCGGAGACGGACGGACCGCCACCGGCACCCACCCTGGACCGGGAGGCCATCATCGCGCGGCTGCTGGCGGAGGCGGCGCGCAGTCCGCCGCCACCGATCCCCAGCCGCCGGCCCGACCTGTCCGTGCTCAACATCCGCGCCGAGTCGGCCAACAACGCGTCCGTGCGCGGCAGGCTGCCGACCCCGCCGGCCGGCGGCGGCGGCGGCGGCCGGGAGCGGCGGGGGGACGAGCGGCCACCAGAGCCTGCCCGACAGCGGGGGGACGACCTGCTGGATGACCTGTACGGCCGCATCAAGGGAGGCCGCCGTCCGCCCGAGCTGCGCCGCACACCCGACTGGATCCGCACCATCTTCGACGTGGCGCGCAGCGGTGACATCGCCGAACTGGTGAGTGTCGGGGGAGCGACAGGGAGTGTCGGGGGAGCGACAGGGGGTGTCGGGGGAGCGACAGGGAGTGTCGGGGGAGCCGACAGGGAGTGTCGGGGGAGCGACAGTGAGTGTCGGGGGAGCGACAGGGAGTGTCGGGGACCGACAGGGAGTGTCAGGACCCACAGGGAGTGTCGGGGGAGCGACAGGGAGTGTCGTGGGAGCGACAGGAGTCGTCGGGGGACCGCAGGAGTGTGGGGGAGCGAAGGGAGTGTGGGGGGGCGAGCAGGGGTGTCGGGGAGCGAAGGAGTGGGCGGGGGCGACAGGGAGTCGTCGGGAAGCGACAGGAGGTGTCGGGCGACAGGCGGTGTCGGGGGAGCGACAGGGAGTGTCGGGGGGCGACATGGGAGTGTCGGGGGGGACCAGGAGTGTCGGGGGAGCGACAGGGAGTGTCGGAGCTACGGAGTGTCGGGATGCGACAGGGAGTGTCGGGACCCGACAGAGAGTGACTTGACCCGACGGAAGGAAGGAGGGCACAGGCGGCCTGTCGCGACTGCAGCAGTGGCCTGAATCAGATCAAACTAAGCGTGCTCTAAATGTCGATCTGTGAGTGCGGTTGTAATTTGGCTGGCCCCGGAATACCTTCCCGTTAGAATCACCTGATGTTCCGGTGACATTCGGCGTTCTTACACGTGTTTCTCCTGTCTTAGAGTGCGATTAAAGAACACAATATCACACCTCTCCTCAAGCAGATGCAAAAAATCGCCAGAAGATAAAAGTTATTCCACTCCTTCGTACCCCCGTGCTGTGTGATATGCTAGTAGTTAATGCATGACAATTTTGGAGCTGCGGTAGCTATCGACAGTGCGGCCGGCAGCTTCAGCAGCGCTATGTGCGGGTGGAGGTGCAGGTGCGGCCGGCAGCACCAGCTTTGTCAGCGTCGCTGGATTACCGGCAATAAGCCGCTTTCGACGCCGGCCGATCTGTTTCGTTCCTCATAAAGTGCAGATTGATTAGCCGCAGAAAATCCGCTTTGCAGTCTCTCAGCCGGAGCTGGCGGGAATTGCGCGTCTGTCTGTCTGTCTGTCTGTCTGTCTGTCTGTCTATCTGTCTGTCTGTCCATCTGTCCGTCTGTCTGTCCATCTGTCCGTCCGTCTATCTTTTCGTCAATCTGGCTCTGAAACGGGTCTCCACCGCAGCTACGAGATGTCACAATGGTCATGACATCTTGGTGCTGCCCGGTGACAATAAACGGCGCTTTGTAGGCGCACACAGATTACAGAGGGACGTTCATTACAGCTGGCGGTGCTGTGCGCCGCCGGGGAGCGGCTCCTAGGGCGATGTGCTGAACACAGCCCTGTGGCCACAGTGTGCTGTG